>JAVFBZ010146442.1:0-20187 GCA_032466195.1 Katharina tunicata | reverse complement strand
TGTACATAGTGCTCCTTACAGCCTTCTCCACCAAGTGAGGCATGAGTCATAGATAGCAGGGACTGTGTTATCTTACATTTAGCACATATGTGATTAGATGCTTAACATTGAAGTACAAGAAGAGGTAAATATTTGTTTACTACTCTTATGTACATGTACAACTGCTTATATGAGCACAATAATTAATACATATTTTACTAATTAGGGACTTTTGTTTATACCTCATTGAATACCACAGCATATTTTGTACTGCACATTGCATTTCTATATTATTTATTATGTACATAAGTTTGACTTAAAACAGTTGATGGATTGTTTTTCTTGTAATATGTAATTGTGGATATATCTGTACACCTGTTTATATTGAGCCACTTATTTTATGTTCCCCTTCTGGTTGATCAGGTAGTTTCCTGTGTCACGCTTTATGAGCTAATGGGCAGCAGGAAGTTGATTAGTCTGTGGTGTTCTTTATGATTATCCTGTTAATTGCCTGCATTGTCTTCTGTGTTTTCAGTGTTGTAACTTGTAAGGGTGGTTTGCTCCACCCATTGGGCTGGTACGCCTTCACGCAAGTGAAATAACCTTAAGTGTTTAGGAAATCGTATTCTTTTACTATGGACATGTTATTCTAGCGAGAGGAAGTAATAAGTCTGAGATAATCTCTAGAAATAGCTAGCGGTCACTCAAGTCTCATTGACTGCCATTAACTTGTTAGACTGGTCAGTTTTACTTGACACCTGAGTTTGTGTGTTGAGATTAGGAGCCATGGACCCATTCTCTGTCCCTTTCTTTTCAATGTTTGTCTTGGGCCTTATAATGTGAGAAAAACTCCCCTCTGGTCAGTTAGAGTGGGGTTTATCACACATTAGTGTTCCTCGCTGTATTGTCCAGGTGGGGGAGATGTTAGGTATAAACAACACACGGCTTAACAGGGATTTCCACTTTTTGTAAGACACCCTGTGATACTCCTGACCCGTTTGTAGCGCATCTGGTGAATAAGCTAAAACTAAGGGACTTGATGATTATGAAACAACATTTTCATGTTTACTAGTAGACAAACTTTACAAGTTGGTTTGACTAACCATAGAAAATCTCAGTGTTATAACCATTGCTTTGACAATAAGATCCTCTTTTTGAATTCTATTTTTGTCATTGTTGAGTCCTTTAACATACACAAGGAAGTTGACATAAAGATATCTGATATCTAAGTTTTTTCTTAAAGGTTGTCTCGTCTTTTCTTCTGAAACAGCTGCAATGAACAGTTGCCATTTAGATGATATAATACATGTAATTTCTCTCAGACTGCCCAGACCTGAACTATGAAGGGGCTGACCTTGGAGGTACAGTACGATGAGACACAAACAAAATAAGAGAACTTTCACCCAAGCAAACCTGCTTTGTTCTTACACGTATGTTTATTTTTAAAACGGCTGACTCTTTCTCTGTGTTTTCAGACGTTCCTGGCCAAGGCTCTGTATGACAATATTGCAGAGTCGCCTGATGAACTTGCATTCCGTCGGGGTGATATCATCACGGTGGTGGAGCAGAACACAGAAGGACTAGAGGGCTGGTGGCTGTGTGCTCTTCGGGGTAAGAGTGGCATCGCCCCGGGTAACAGACTGAAGCTACTGACGGGAATGTACCACGGGAGTACAGAGTCCCTGACAAATAGCTCCCCTCCACAACCCTGTCCAACAGCGGCCTCAGACATGGCTTCACAACTAGACTGGCACAGACGATCCTGGGACTTACAGCCTAACAAGGTACGCACGTTACAACTTTTATTACTTCTTTTTTTATTTTGGTTAAAATGGTTCAGTTGCACGTAAAAACTATTTCAGGATTCAAAAATGTAGGCAATACATGTGTTATCGTACATAAAATGAAGAATTTGAAACGGATTGATGTTATTATGAAACTGGTTCACCTAATAAATCAGTCGTATTCCAACTGAAAGTCAGTTCTGAGAAAACCGCTTTGAAGGAATAATATTTTATGCAATAATATTAGTTACTGACGTTTTTCGCAGGTTTTACAGATTTTTATCCCCTGGCAAATTGACCAATCAAAACACAAGGAATTTGGTTGACGGATAATAATACATGTAGTCTTAAGTTTTTATGGACCTTATATACAAGGCCTTTCCCCTTTGATGCCACAAGTAATATAGACTTTGTTTAAACTTGGGTGATATATCAAGTTTAGCTGATATATTTATTGGATCTCGCTAAAGTGGATCTCTTGTGCGTCTGATTTTGACTAGATATCTAAATACCACTGACTGTATTGTAGGCAGCCCGGTAAAAACTAAGCTATTAAGCGCCTATAATACAGCTCTAGCTTGATCAGACTTCTCTTGTGTTACACAATATCGACCAGCTTGCCGATTAGAAGGCATACAAACAGACAATGAACAATACTTCATACCTGGTTCACTAGGCTACCTGACAATTCCACTCATTTCCAGACAATCAAGTGATTTATTAAATTTTTCATTTTCACCTGTCATTGTGAGACGGCCAGTTCTAGGACGGCATTATCCATACAATCAGTTATGTCATAGAATACCCTCTAATTCCACTTCTTAAAATCCATGAAAGACTTCAATAGAATTTTGCAGTTTGCAAATAAAAGGTAATGGATGATATATTGATCCCAGGCATCCACAAATTGCATTTGTCTGGAGTTTTTTGAAAATTTCATACAACCAAGAGTCTTTTGTTTGCGTCTGTCTGCATTTTTTTATTGATTTTTTGCTGAAAACATAATTGTTTCCATAAATTATATGAAGCAAGACCGTTTTTCTTTTCTTTGTTTCTTTTGCCTAGACATTGTACATGTCAGATGTCAGCCTGAGCAGGTTGACAACAAGATAATACAAGAGAAAAGTATTTGCAACAGAAAAATACAATTTATGTTTTTTTGTTAATAAACAAAAACAGTAAATCTATATAGTAAAATCATAAATTAAACATAAATAATATTAATTCTCGTCTCGAGGTTTAATATCAGTTGAATGCATATGTGTAAATTTGCTCTGTTGAAGAAAGACTTGTAAATTAATGTAGAGTACCTCTTTATCTTGTATGGCTTTTTAGAAATGTGCATGCTTCTATCTGGTATAGTACCTGGAACTGACGGACTAAGCGCTCTACTTACCACAGATCCCCAATATAGAATTCACGCAAACATAATATTTTTGACACAGATTGTTTATTGCATGTGAAGGTAGACAATAGGGAATAGTATGAATTGATGCTGACAAACAGTTCATTGTGCCGAACAAACTGAGCCCAGGGCCTTGTTATGCCACTGATATAGTTTCTATCTCATTCTTCTGCACAGTGTTGAACCTGTTCAACGGTCATACAGTTAGTTTGTGGGCTTACAGATGTGTGTTTGCCATGACATGTTTGTCTCTAGATTTCTGGCTTTTGAAAAAACCCTAGGTTGTCTGGTAAATTAACACATGTCTTGTATTTTTGGACTCCAGATGCAATGTTTGCTGTGTAAATCTCACTAGTGAAATCCTATCCCTGATTATATAACCTGTCTGTTCAATTTCATCACGTCTGTTAAAACTCACTTTAAATTTGATTCGACAAACAAGGAAAAGTCATCATTTCACTGAACTCTGTGGTTTTTAGAATCTCCACAATACTTTTATAAAGCTGACGTAACTTATTTTTAACCATCCCCCAATTTCATACCTTAACTTCTACGTGTACATATCATGCAAAACACACACATGTTATTGTCTCCTGTGGAGGGTTTGTTACAGATTTTCTGTAGTAAGGTGACAGCTTTGTCATGTTGCAAAAACAAGATTCTTCAATTTTTGGGGACCTTAGGTACATGTAGAACAACTCGAGATTCAGGTCTATCTAGAAACTTGTCTCTGAGAATTTATCTAGAACATGAGATAATTTATCGACTTTAATTAGGCGATTTCCCTGTGCCAGTGTGATTACTCGAAGAATAGGCCCACAGCTCCTCAGAGCTTGTCGTAAGAGGCGGCAAAAATGGGGCAGCCTGTTTGCCGTGGGTTGCGTCCCGTGTCGGAGGAGAATGGGGCTTGACAAAAATATATAAAGAAAGTTTTTCTGTGGCTGCCGAGATCGCGGGATGGTTTTTACGAGGTTTCTTCAATACACTTGAACATGCTTATGGGATACAATTTTTGTCAAAAAGTTGTTTATTAATGAATTATGAAAACATTTAGCTTTTTTGTTATTTACTTTTTCATTAGGTTATTAAAACCAAAAAACTCCTTATCAGCATAAAATAATACCAATTTCTGATCAGTTACACGTGTATGAGCACGTATGTGTTATTAAATATTGTGAAGATCTTGTGGACAAAAACTGTTACCATACAGTTCTAAATAGCTTACAGCATCTGCCATTGTTAAATTGTGTATGTTAAACCTGCCAAGGAGGGTGTTTTTTACAAACCCCATTACATAAATAACATGAGTATTTTTATCTGGTAATCTCCCATGTGTTAAGCATTAATTCTATCACAGTTTACAGAATACTTAAATACATGTTGAGTGGTCCAGTACATAAACACAGCTAAGTTAGTGAGCTACAATGTAACAACCCTTTTGCTTTGTGATAAATGATAGAACTATGTAAAACAAACTTGTGCGAACACATACAAATTCATGTTTCTTTCTGTATCAATTAATGGGTGGTTAGCGGGAGCTTCCTGTGCCCTTGTGCCCTCTGAGCTAACTGCCATCAGGAAGTCGATTTGTCATGGTGTCCTGTTTTTCGTCCTGTGGTGTTTTGTGTACAGAGCCAGTGTTGTTAAGGGCTGGTTGTTCATCTATTGGTTTGGCACGCCCTCATATTGGTGAAATAACCTTAAATACGGCGTAAAACCCCAACCAAAAACTGTATGAAATTGTATCATTAAAATATCAACCATATAATTCTTGTTTCCTCGCCCTGTTTTAAATTTAATTAATTTTTTTAAATTGTCGTTATTTGCATAAAGTTACCGGAAAAAGTCAGGCTTGCTGAATTTGGTGCTTATTTTTCTTACCAACATTTCGAGACACTCAATATTTTTGCAATGTTTACACAACAAATTGTGCAGATTATTAGCTGGCAGGAAAAGCTGTAGATGTAAAAAGCAGCTTCCTGTGTACATACATGTAGCTCTAAAAACTCTGATCTCTAACCTTGATTTCCTTTGCCTTCAAACTTTGTACACTTAGCTGAACTTAACCAGTTATGACCATCCATACTTATCTTAAAAGGAATGTTATTTTGCACATTTATGTATATACACATATCCAGCAGGTAAAAATTCACAATGTTAGGCAGATTAAATACTCGTGTCAAAAGTTAGAAGTAAAATGTTCTCGGAAATCATGTCATTTTGCTCTGGTTTTTGGTAGAGTTCATTGAAATATTAACCGGATAGAAAACCCACTGTTTGAAATGTTTTAATAAGTCTTTGAAACTAGACCATACACTTCAAATCTGTCTGAAATCTAATCATATAGTAAAGGAATAAGTGGCTACTTTTTCCCGTGGTGTTTACGTAAAGTAGCGCAAAATTTGTAAATTGTAAATATCGGCATATCTTCTTCACATGTTAATTTTGTGCCTTTGAGTTTGTTTATTTCCTGTTGATTCTAACCTGACCGAACACTTAAAACTAGTTACAAATTAAACCTAGGTTTTGCCAGTTTAGTTTGGTAGCCTATTGATTCTTGACTAGAAGTCAGTTTATTCATATACATGAATAGGGTACATGTATTAAGTGGCCTCCAATTATGTGCATATTAAGGGTTGTATAGAAATAGGGTATAGTAAAACAGCGGTACAGAGACCTTTTTGGAAGACTGGGGCTTGAACTTTGCATGAACTCTGACACTAGAGGGTTGGTAATAAGGGGACAAATTAGCTGTAGTCTACCCTGCAAAAACTGACCTGTCTACAAAGACTCATTCTACTGAGGGAATAAATTGCAAAATTATCATACTACAAAATTTGGCGGGTGTTTGGGTGGGAGTCTCCTTTGTCCTGGTGCTCTCTGAGCTAACGGACACAGGACCTGACATGTTGTGGTGTCCTGTTTTGTTAATGTTATGCAAATATTTTGTCCTGCCTTGCATCATAGTTGCATGTTGCCAGCGTCCTTAATGGTGGTTTCCTTCACCGATTGGGCTGGCATGCATCATATATAAGTGAAATAACCTTGAGTACGGAGAAAACCTCAAACAAACAAACTACCAAATTTGTTCTTAATATCTACAGTAAATTTGTTTCTATATCCACAGTGACATAGTGCACAAGTTGTGCAAATCAGAATGACAGACTCATTTTGATGGATTATTTTGTGTTTTAAACTCAACACTTTAACCATATGTCATTGATTGTATATCTGATTGTTTAATGCCAGTGTTTATTTAGAAATGTAACATGTCATCTGACAGTTATGACTGAGTGCCCTATTAAAGTATGGGGTAAATGGGATAAAACTTGAAGAAAAAGATAGTCCTCTTCCTATGAACACTGAGTATAGTTGATACATGTATGTTTTGGAGCATGGTGACAAAGTTATGCTTGTTAAACCAGTTGAATTAGATCTAAATGTATACATAAATGTCACAGGTCCTCTGTCTGGGTTGATAGATGTCTATGTGAAGAGAGGGCTATTAACACTTTATGGTTCACAGACTCCTGGGATATTTTAGTCATGCTCCATTATAAACGCTCCACCAATCTGGTAATAGATTATAAAGCACTGGAACAAGTGCAGCTAGAACACACAACAATGGCAATACCAGGTTTATATTCCCCTATTTTGACTGGGGGATACTTTTGATTGGTACATTGGAATTATAGGAACATGAACACACACTGCATGTGGGCTAATTTTCACAAATTTATGGTGTACTTTTAGTTGAACAATAGAAACTTTTTTTTAAATATTAACGATCCAAATTATGGATTGGTGGCCATGAAATCAGTACCTTTGAATGACCCCATATAAGCTTTATTTAAAAATATCTCCACCTTTCATTGGCTCATATTTACATGTATATATACCCTAAATCCTCAACAAATTCAACCTCTAAGGGCACAAACTTTAAGTAATTAATTAAATGTTAATGTGTGAATTGTGAACTAAAACTTACATTTTCTGGTAATTTAATGTCCGAACTTCATAAAAAATGTCAAAACTCCTTACCCTTTGCATAAAATGTAGTTTTATAAGCTGTAAAGGGGGTCGAATTTGTCGAGCATTTAGGGTACATTGATAACAGTTAAACAGCTGAACATCATATTTCAAATTCAATTTCAAACTTCAATAATTATTATCCCTGTATAATGCACATTGTGAGGCAGACCCAGACCCCAAGTAACAACATACTGGTTAATAACAGGGTTATATTGCAGGTATAACAGACAGTAATAGCTTCAAGTTCCCTTAATAGATATGCCAGACAGTTTGTTTGTGACTACATGTACATAAAGAACCGGTTGAGCAGAACACAGACAGCTTTTTAAACAGCTTTATTTATTTCTTCTTATTCTTATAAGTTTTAAGCCCTCCTGTGTCGTTTGACCTTATTCTTGAACACAATTTGTAAAGCCCTTTCAATGAGAAATGTTATACAGATGATCGTACTGCAGAAAATTTTTTTATAGTTTTGTGTATTTTCACTCCTTCTTGTACACCTGCCGGACTCATTTTGTCAGAATGACAAACACTCAATTTCAAAAAGGTGTAATAGAATAGAAAAAGTACCATAATGTACTAAGAGAGTGTTAACACCAAGTACAAAAAATGATGTTAATGGATCGAACACTTTCTAACATGAAACAAAAATTATTGCTAGCTATTACATGTATGTTTTGCATGTGCAATTAAAGAATACTTTTCAGCAAAGCTTTACACTACCAGTAAAAAGAGTTTTTGTTTTTTTATAGTACTTTTCTTAAACTGTTAGAACTTTTTTTTATGATATCAAATTAATTTTGGTTCCCAGCATCTAATTTACTGGCGCTCAGCTGTTAAAATTCCCAGCACTGAATGTAAATGTATATACATGTAAACCAATCTGATGTCACGTTCAGTTTGGCAGAAACCAAAATATAAATAGATAATAAGCCTCTTATTTATTTCGACATTCAGACAATGTAATCACTACACCTTTATATTTTAATAGTAATTAAAGGTTTGTATGGAAGAGAAGAAAAAGTTGAAGATACTGTATGATATACCCATGAATGGTGTATCTGAACAGGGATGGGAGCAAACAATACATGTAGGACATTCAAGATTGATTCTCACCAAAATCTATATCTATTTTGAGCCTCCCCATAAAATAAAAGGCAGTATTTTATAAATAGCTGACCTCTGTCCCGGTAAACCCAGCTTGCAGTCTCTTTTGAAATTAAAAAGCTAATTGAACTGAGGTTAACTAGCATGGTGAGTCAAGGGATAAACATGTTTAACTTTGCTAATCAAGTGTTAAAAAAGGTGAATTGCCGTTAAAAAGCCCTTCTTTTAATGTGCATTTCATTTCTGTTTGACTTTGAAAAAATATATTCCTTATCCCACAAGTTACAACACATGCAGGGAGCCTCCTGTGCTCTGATTCTCTCTGGGCCAAGGGGCACAGGAAACCGATTTGTTGTTGTCCTGTTTTCTTAATGTTATGTAAATGTTTTGTCCTGTGTAGCATTGGGCAGGCACGCCTTCATATAAGTGAAATTATCTAGAGTACAGCGTAAAAACTCAATCAAGCAAACAAACAAACATATGCAAACACTCCAGAGCACAGAGAATTACTGATGGTCGGCAGGAGCTTCCTGTGCCCTGGTGCTCTCTGAATTTAGCCAATTTGTTGTTATGTCCTGTGATGTCTTGTGTGTTGTCAGTGTCCTTTAGGGTAGATTCCTTCACTCCGTAATATGAGTGAATTAACCTAAAGTCACAAAACCCCAATGTATCAAACGAACGTTCGCGTATTGGGCTAGCACATCATCTGAGTAAAACAACTTTGAGTAGCAAAAACATTATTAAGATGGATTTTTTTTAACTTCTGGGTATATTAAATGCGACTTAAACAAGAACTTTGCGTAAATTTCCAACCTGAAACGGCCTCTGGCTAAGGGCAGGATATTATTCCAAGACCAGTCATGCTTTCTTTACTTATTAGCACTGGAGGAACAGTTTTTTTAAACCATTGCAAAATACTTCACATTTTTTGGTTGTGCTAGTGTGGTTAATTGCCATTGGGAGTTCACTGCCTTCATATAGGTAAAATACCCTTGAGTATGTCGTTTTACACCAATCAATCAATCAATCATGAGCAAATTCACGTTGCCAGTTCTGTAGTTCATAATAAGTGTTAAAAGGAAACTACTATTTTTAAGATAAATAATAGATTCTCTCAACTACTGTCCATACTGCTGTTACGTGTGTCATTAACTATCGCTGGAGACAACTGAACACGATTAAACATCTTTTATTTCACTAATGTTGTGTTTTCACTAAGTGGTTGTCAAGGTTTACATCTCGGCCATAGAGGAAGTTGTGTTTGTTACGTTAGTGTTCTGGATCAGATTGAATCTATTTTCTCACTATCCCACTGAGGTTGCATCCTTACTCTAATAGCTCTGCTGTCTTTCTGTCTGCCAGAGAGGAAGTAAAGGGTAATATTACTGAAGACAGGAATGGCGGAAGTTGATTGGCTGATAGTGGACACTGAGAGCCTGGATACAGCAGCCAAACTGAGTTCTAATTGCCACTTGTCACAACCATTAAAGAGACTAACATAGTTGTTTACTCCACACCCTCACCATTTATTTCCCAACTCTGCAAACGTCTCAGTTTACATTAGTTAGGACTTGCATGTAATAAGCTGATATCATTCTATCTTACATTATTCGCTACTCTGTGACAATGTATTAACTCTGTGTTATACACTGAGGAACTTTTATATTCTTTCCAAAATTATTTCATTCTACAAATTTAGATTCTTTCATGGCTTTATGTCATACTCATTTCAGATTACCTATATCCAAAATGATTAGGCAAATGTTTCTTCAACATTGTCAGCTTATTCTTGAGCATGTACAACAGAGAATAATCTGTCATCTCAAGGCCCGTGAGATTTTTTTGATGTCGTTCCATTTACTTGTATATTGCATTGTTCTGACTGTCTATATTTCTCTTGTTTTATTTTGTCACTTCAAAGAGTTTCTATATGTGATTTTTAAATCCCTTTTTTTTTTATCTTTTAGGTTGTTACCCCCAAAAAGGTTGGCGCTGTCTACATCTATAATCAGCCCAATAAGAGTATCAATGATTATGATGTGCCTCCGTCCAGGTATTTTCCTAATGAGTCTGTTAACGAGGACTCATTAGACTCTCAGGGAAACTACACCAAGACACCATCCAATAGAAACAAGGTAGATAACTCTCCCGGAATGACATACGATACACCTCCATCTAGATCAAATGTGAGCCGATTAGAACCTGACAACATCTACAGTGTTCCCTTACCCAGAACAGATACGTACGATACTCCACGGTCAAACCGCTCCAGTATGATATCCACAATGTCTGCCGATTCCACAATGACCCTGTCCAGCAGCACGTCCACTCCTAGCCTGGCGCGTTTGTCAAACCCTCCCAGCGTGTGTGACTCTGCACGCTCCAGCCTTGATGTATCACCACACGATCTCTATGACATACCATCATCCCTTCCCCGGGCTGTGTCCTCCGTCAAGCAGACCTCCACAGACTCTGGTCTTGACACCTGCATGTATGACTCCCCTGGAAGACCAAAGGCTCTCCATCATCCAGATGCTTACAAATCTCCTAAATCTAATATATATGCAGAACCATCAGACCATACATATGACACTATTAGAAACAAAAGTAAGGAGCACTCTGTGGATGATATTTATGACGTACCTACAAATAATGCTCCTCGGATTGTACTTGAGACATCATCCTCTGAATCAGACAGGGATGATGGCACCTTAAAGTTTCAAGGTCGGAAAGCATCGAATGGAGTGTATGCTATCCCCCCACAAGTTACCAGGGACTCTGTTCTCTCTGTGAAATCAGATTCCTCGGATGAAAATCACAGACTTTCAACGTGCAGCATGAGCTCGCGTGATTCAGACATACCTTATTTTGATTACGATGAGCTTCCACTTGATCTAGACTCTGCTATGGACTTGTTAGTTAAACTTCAACAAGACGTTCAAAAGTCTACAAGCAAAATGAATTCCTTTGTCAGCAGTACATGGCGAAAGAAAGAGAAGCTAGAACCAAAACTATATGACATAAAATTAGCTTGCACCGATGTAAAAATCTCTATGGAAGCCTTTGTAGACTTTGCTCAAGGTGCTCTGGCTAATTCAATGAGAGTTGCTGATAAAAACTTGATTAAGAAAATATACCGACAGCTTTCACCACTCCAGCAATCTTTACAACAGATTCAACTCGGTAGTAAGAATTTAGAAGATACCAAATGGGCTCTTAATAAATTAGTGGCGGATTCTGGAAATGCTAAAAATGATGACCTGAGTCAAATAGCATCTCTGTCTAAGGACCTGAACAGTGATGTCAGGAAACTTGCCTCTTTCATTCAAGGAAATTCAACGCTACTGTTCAGGAAAGCTCAAGACTTAAAACCCAGAAAAAATAGTGCCCCAGAGTTGAAGAAATTAGCAGAAAAGCCAAAGACAAAACCTAAACCTGATGTTGGCCCCAAACCTCAAGTACCAGCTAAAGGAGAGAGTAGTTATGTGCAACAGAGACCCCTACCTGCTCCCCCGCCGAGAGACCGCCCCCTACCACCAACCCCTCCGTCCAAGGCTCATAAGAAAGGCAGCCTAGTGATAAAGAGGATTTCATCAGGCAGCAAGGAGAACCTGATCAGTAAGAACCACTATGAGAATGATGCCAAGGACTGGGTGGAGGATTACGACTATGTCCATTTGGAAGGTAAAGACGGCTCCATTAAAAAGGAAATGGAGCCAACAAAAGATTCATCAATGACTCTCAATGATGATGACTTATCTCCGAAACAAAAAGCAAAGATGGACAAACTAGAAGAGGATCTGAAGACACCTGTGAATACTGACATGAGTCAATTCATTCTGCCTGACCAACCCTCGGAGAGCAGCCATCTCGAACTCAACGACCAACAACTACTGGGCTTTTACTCTAAACAATTGGACACACACGCAACTCTGCTCACAAACTCTATTGATGCCTTCTTCGGTTGTATTGAATACAATGAGACACCTCATGTTTTTATAGCTCACAGCAAGTACGTCGTATTGGCTGCTCATAAGCTGGTCTACATTGGTGACACTCTCAACAGAAACCTTCTAAGCAGTGATATAAGAAGCAAAATCATGCACTGTGCTAATTATTTGTGTGATTGCCTAAAACTGACTGTTACTGCCACCAAAACTGCAGCCCTACAATACCCTTCTGTGCAGGCAGTTCAGGATATGGTAGACAGAATTGTAGATGTGTCGCACGCAGGTAATGAACTCAAACTCGTCATTGTACAGGCGGGTAAATTGTAACCCAGACCTCCCACTTCCCTGACGATACTTGTCACATACACAAGTGAATACAAATGTTTAAAAAACAGTTCCCCGAAACAAGCACAATATTGCTTTGATTTTGGTGCACCTTTTGTAACTTATCTGATAGAGACAGAAGGTATATTCACATTTTGAAGTGCTCCAATAATCATGATATAATCACATCATTAACTTAGTTTACTCATTAAATGCCATTGTTTCAGTTATGTATTCATCAGACTGTATTCATGGACAGAGTGAATTGCCGGTAACACAAAAACTCACTAATCTGCTGGATTATTTGAGGTTGAGTCAATGTTATTGACATATTTTGACAGTCCGTCTCCTGTGTTTATATGTACTAGTGAGGACGTTCAAAGTGGGCTTATCAACATCCTATCAACTCTCTCTATGAATTAAAACTATTTAATACCAAAGCTGTATCACACTTTGCTCCTTGGCCATTGTTTATTATACAATGGTTAAGATATGGACAAAGTTTTGTGCCTTAATGTGTCTAGTGATAGCAGAGGTTATCAACCCTGGAGTCCACCTTATTGATGTTATTTGTTGGGTGTTTCCCCCCCCCCCCCTTCTCCTTTTTTGTTGTTGTTGTTACGGTAAGCAGGAGTAGATGTACCTGTATCTCTGAAGACTCTGATATATGTAAGTAATGGTACTAAACACCAAACAATAGATATACATGTAACAGTAAGTACATGTGTTGTATATAGATTTGTTAGAATAAAAGTAGAAAAGCTTCAAATATGATTCTGCTCATGGTAACTACGCTACAGTCCAGGTTATCTGCAGTGGGTTTAACAAATATTACACACTGGGGTCCTAACTCTCAAATTACTAATTATTAGAATATACGTTGTATGTCATGTACATGTAGATTCTATTATACGAAGATATCACCCTGAAACATGTGTGTACACAAAAGCAACGTCAACTAATCTGTGTTGTGAATTTATATTGTGTTCAGATCATTTATAAGCCCACCTCAGTCCAAAGTTATTTCAATGTTGACCAATTCGCGCATTCTATCAGTGGAATGTTTTATCATATTAGTACGTGTTAATTACATTTGTGTTTTGTTACTTGTTGTGTGTTTTGCTTACATGTACGTTTGTTTTGCCGTTCTAGTCAACCATAGAACAGTAGAATATTGTTTTGTCAACACATTGCCTGCATTACTGAATATCCGTGACATATATTTATAGCCGGAGCTTGTTGCATTATTTTTTGAAAGAAATCTCAAAACACACAATTTTGCTTTTGTAAACAGACAATTGACTCTGTTGTTTCGTTTGTTTGTTTTTTGTTTTGTTTTTTTATCGCCTGTGTTACTTGTTGACATTTCAGCAGTTTACCTTCAATGTTTTTGATTAATTACGTACATCGGTTATATGTTTCTCTTGAGTGACCAACTACTACTCTTTATATTATTAGATCCTCAACCAAAACCACGACATACATGTATCTAGCAGGTAACCTGTTCGTGTGGTGGTACATGCAGGACCTACATATTGATATAACCTATGCATGTCTTATCTTTGCACATGTGTTTTTTATTAGCTCATGGGCTTTGATGTTTGCTCTCATCTCAACAGTCTTTACACAGTTCTGTCTGATGTAACATCTTTGTTTTTCTGGTTTCTGCTTTTTGAAAGAACAATATACCACCCAGTGAGAGCATCACTTCTCTGAGCTGTTTTCTCTCCGTTTCATTCTGACCCTATTCTAACAACAACCAGCACAGGGTAAGACCTGTGGTTTCCCTCAGAGCCTGGCAAAAGAAGGCCAAGTTTTACACAGAACTGTTACCCCCTGCTAAAACCCAATGATACGCCTCGCCACAAGCCCCGTTTTACCTGTCATGGCAGGGTTGTTGGTTTTTTTCTTGTTTTAGGCCGAGATAGTGAGATAACCTGCGAACTCCCCTCCATCAACCTCTTGTCAATAGAGCTCTGTATTTCACAACAGGGTCTGGTTTTAGTCTGGGCTCGTCCCTGCATGACTCCAGACCTTGTGTGCTATCTCCTCACAACATCCCCTGTGTGTACTGTACACACCACAGCCTTTTTTTCTCAGCCTCAAACATATTTTTAGTTTTATACGTCACTGTTTTCTACTTGAGAACATTTTGAGAGATAACAGCCCTTTGTTTTTGTTCTCTAAAAAGTTTGTTAAAAAAAAAGCATCGCATTTTTGATGATGGCATTTTTTTTTTGCGTTTTTTTTTTAGAAGACTTTTTCATTTTTTTTTATTTTATCGATTTTGTATACATTTTTCTCATTTTGTTAAGGATTAAGTTTCTTGTTGTTTGTTTTTCATTTACTTTGATCGGCTGTAGCCTTGTGGAAATTCGATTGAAACAACACAGTGTTATTGGGTATGGACCAATCATTAACAAGATGCAGTCGGTCAATGTTTGGATCGGTTTCTCGTTACGGCCATTGGATGCCACTCATTGATATGCGTAAAAACTGCAGCACGTTTTTAACCAGTCTGACAAACACCATAAATTCCACTGATCTACTGGTTTTACTAGATTTGGTACCTTGTACTGGACTTTGTAAACATTAGTTTAGTGTGCATCTAATCTACTAGCTGACCATTTCCCGCTCAGTTAGGACTGTACCATTTGAGAGTGGTATCGTTCTCTATCAATCAAATCTTGTACAAACACATCAGTATTGACAATTCATTTGATGTGGTATCCATAGCTTAACAGGCTTGATTTGCCACAGCCGTTGAACTCGCACGTTTTCTGGCAATTTGAGATTTAAACATTGATGAATATTTTGTGAGCGAGGTTCCTTGGAGCCGAAACCGACCCTGTCATAAGTTGTATACATCTCATCTCTTAATATTTGTCTATCTCTGGGTGACTTTCGCCGATTCATTACCGACTCTAAACATGTCTACCCTCTAGGTTTTCACTCCACTTGCATCAAAATGTATAATATATCCGTCACAATATGCGCAGCTGCTCAAGTGAAGCCCCAAATTGCCTTTTTCATTTTATGCTTTTGATAAGCTACAAGAGTCCAATATTCTTGAACGAAATCTGTTACTTGTAACAAAACTAAATTACCTCGACTTAAGCTGACCGCGGGACCAATGACCGGCTCATCGAAACGGCTCAACGTGTCTAAACCGTCATGGTTGTGAAAATGAAAACATATTGACATTTGTCCATTAATAATAACCTGGGCTCATTGACAGGAATTCACTACTGTATTTTGTTTTTGTGGACGATTGTATAGTTTAATTAATATAACTGTTTACTTCCGTCTTAAGTAACTGATTCACCCCTGGTGATCAAACTCTTAAGGAATTGTTCCTACCGAAAAAGAATTGTTCCTCTCCTGATAATGCCCCAATTTGTTCCACGTTTGATGTGTTATTGTTTATTGTGGTTGCCTTTTTATGTCTTGATGTCTTTCTTTTCTTTTTATCAGTCAGCCAGTCATATTCAAAGCTACGATCGAGCGAAATGACTTTATCATCTCAATCCATATATTTTTGTTATATGATATAAAACGCTCACAATTATGATGGTTCTCGTTTTGATAACGAGGAATACGTCCTATTTCGTACCGGTATTCAAAACACCAGAACCTCATTTGTTTTGTGAATAAAGCGTAGCATACTTGTTATTTACAGAGGTGCAGTGCTTCATGTTGACAATTCCTTTTTTAATTCATACAAAACAGAAGAAAAAAATCGTTTTGATGTTTAATCTAGTAAAGATTAAATTGTATAATCCAATGACTTCCAAATCTTGATATGAATTAACCTTCTTATTTCGGGCTTCGCGGTGTGTAAAGCTGCCTAACATGTGTGAGGTGCGGAACCGTTGGTATACTACTTATACAGTATTTATTATTTATTCTGTAATGAAAGATTGCATTATTGACCTTATGCTATATAGACCAAGTCTATATGTTTATTGTGTTACACAAGAATTTCTTGAAATAAAAATAAGTAACTGTCACCCTTTTGTCAAGCCTTATTTATTTACTTTTTAGAGTGTGTCGCTGGTGATTATGTGAGATCTCTCCGTGCCCCGAAACTTTCCGAGTTAAGGGGCATCTATAATCGGAACTGTTGTCATTTTTCGCCCTCTACTGTTTTGCGTGCAGCCAGTATCGTTTAGGAAGATTTCCTTTCCAATTGTACTGGCAAGCTGTCAGAAGAGTGAAATAAACTTGAGTACTGTATAAAACCCCAAACAAAAAAATAAACTTAACAGTGGTGTCGTGCAAGATTTTATTGTTTTAGCACCACTTCCATTTCTGGGAGATGATAAGGTTTTCCATTCTGTTGAACGCAAATGGTGATAGGGTTATATCATAGATTAAAATTATTTCGACAAATCCCATGTTGTTAGTATGGACCGTGGCACCCCCTGTCTTTCGGGTACTGATTTCTAGTTGTCAAAGTGGCTTCGACATGTAGCTGACACAGCAGCGACTCTTTAAAGATTTAAAAGTCAATTAAGGACGCTAGAAAAAATTCTAGACATCAGGTTGCAAGTATTGATCAATGTCGCACCAAGTACTCGGGGGCGCCACTGTTCATTTTCAACATGGCGCTGGCGAAGTGACCAGTCTCATCAATCTATGGTCTCTGGTTATAATAAATTGTGAATGGGAAATTGACTTCAGGTATATATGTGAAGGAACCAATGGTGTACACTCAGTGACCGTGGTATTAAAATACCGTTGTAAAAATGTGTATAAATTTCAGTAACATAGAGCAAAAAACAACTCATGATACCAATGTATCTCCTTCCAGTTGGTCAAATTGTGACACTGACGCGCGAGCGCCAGACTAATCATCAGTACAAATTCCACTTCAGAGGCAGAATGTCTATAAAGGGCCATATTCGCTCTTCGAGATTTCGTTTTTGATCTGCCAGATCGTGGAAGGTCCATGTTACATGTATTGCCTTTACGAGATGCGCCTTTAGGTTATCCAGAACAGCTCGAAACTTGTCTCTGAGAATTTATCTAGAACATGAGATGATTTATCGGTTTTAATTAGTTTTAATAATCCCTGTGCCAGTGTGATTACTCTTGACAAAAATAGCAGAACGATGAACATGAAGTTCTCTACACGACAATACAGCGTTTATCATTTCGGTAGTTCTCCATCTTTCTTCCTCGCATGCATGGACTTGTTCGTATCATTAAGCTGTAGCATCTTCTCAAGAGAAGTTACGTTGCGCACCTCAAACTTAACATGGGTCTTCCTTGACTTCCCAGCACTGCGCGTATACAAGGCGGGTTTTACCCATGTGTGGAGCCGATCATTATATCCTGTCAATTGATTTGACTAAATCCTTGTCGAATTTAACCGAATGTGGCATACATTGGGGGCGTTTTACTTTTTAACAGTTGTATATATATGATGTCGGCGTTGTTTGGCTCCCACAATTTAATACCATATGATGATGATGACATGATAAAGTCCAAATATTTGTGTTTAACTAATAATAGAACAATAAAGCCGAATTATATTATCCATATCCAAAAGGCTTTCTTATTCGGAATTTATGTTCTTCTACATAACAGTATAAAATATGATGACCTCCACAAAGGTGTTTAGGCTGCCGCAAATAATCAACGATAAGAAAGCTAAACGGCACTTAATTCAAAACTTTCTTCATCTTATTGCCTTTAAAATTGGCAGGTTTTTCCTTCTGTGTGGGTTTTTTGGGGATTTTTTTTTTGGTCTGTGTTCCAAGTAACCTCTAGGGCTATTTCCTTCCTTAATTGTACTGACAAGCTGTCATACGGATTAAAGTCTGCCGGCGTAATATAGAAAGAAGCTCCAGTCATACCGGTACATTCAAACCAAATAGATATTATGAGCAAAAAACAACTCATGATACCAATGTATCTCCTTCCAGTTGGTCAAATTGTGACACTGACGCGCGAGCGCCAGACTAATCATCAGTACAAATTCCACTTCAGAGGCAGAATGTCTATAAAGGGCCATATTCGCTCTTCGAGATTTCGTTTTTGATCTGCCAGATCGTGGAAGGTCCATGTTACATGTATTGCCTTTACGAGATGCGCCTTTAGGTTATCCAGAACAGCTCGAAACTTGTCTCTGAGAATTTATCTAGAACATGAGATGATTTATCGGTTTTAATTAGTTTTAATAATCCCTGTGCCAGTGTGATTACTCTTGACAAAAATAGCAGAACGATGAACATGAAGTTCTCTACACGACAATACAGCGTTTATCATTTCGGTAGTTCTCCATCTTTCTTCCTCGCATGCATGGACTTGTTCGTATCATTAAGCTGTAGCATCTTCTCAAGAGAAGTTACGTTGCGCACCTCAAACTTAACATGGGTCTTCCTTGACTTCCCAGCACTGCGCGTATACAAGGCGGGTTTTACCCATGTGTGGAGCCGATCATTATATCCTGTCAATTGATTTGACTAAATCCTTGTCGAATTTAACCGAATGTGGCATACATTGGGGGCGTTTTACTTTTTAACAGTTGTATATATATGATGTCGGCGTTGTTTGGCTCCCACAATTTAATACCATATGATGATGATGACATGATAAAGTCCAAATATTTGTGTTTAACTAATAATAGAACAATAAAGCCGAATTATATTATCCATATCCAAAAGGCTTTCTTATTCGGAATTTATGTTCTTCTACATAACAGTATAAAATATGATGACCTCCACAAAGGTGTTTAGGCTGCCGCAAATAATCAACGATAAGAAAGCTAAACGGCACTTAATTCAAAACTTTCTTCATCTTATTGCCTTTAAAATTGGCAGGTTTTTCCTTCTGTGTGGGTTTTTTGGGGATTTTTTTTTTGGTCTGTGTTCCAAGTAACCTCTAGGGCTATTTCCTTCCTTAATTGTACTGACAAGCTGTCATACGGATTAAAGTCTGCCGGCGTAATATAGAAAGAAGCTCCAGTCATACCGGTACATTCAAACCAAATAGATATTATGAAATGATACAAAAATAGCCAATCTAATTCCGTATAATTGTTATAGGATTAAAAGGATTGTTGTCATCAACCCCTTACATTCCAGTCATATCATGTTACCATTGTTAATCACAGCTTCTCTGTATGTTTATCACGGGACAATGAGACCAATCCTGTCGCGGCACAAAAATGTATACTGGCAACCGGACCCAGAGACACGGGGGTCCAGGGGCGGGGAATATGGCCGCACTACCGGCTAACACTCCTAACATTCCGGACCATATTACAATTGCTTGTAAACCAAACTATTTTCGATTGAAAGGCTAAGGCGGTTTAGCGCCATAAGTTATTTATGCTAACGAGCATTATTAATTCAACAACGCTTGCAAAAAATCTCTATGCGAGACAGTTGCTCGTGGCTTGCGGAAGCCGGGGATGATTTTCTGTGTTGCTTCCGGTTTCTACCACCATTAACTTACACGGTCGTCGATTAAGAGTAAAAACAACTCCAGCAAGGTGTAGAAAAAAATAAATTAACACTGGGTTAACATAGTGTTTGTTCTCTATCAAGAAACAGACTAAGCGATATCAAGTTAGACTCATGTTACACCACAGTATAAA
>JAVFBZ010146431.1:2547-13265 GCA_032466195.1 Katharina tunicata | reverse complement strand
TGGGTTTATAACACATTAACTGTGAGTCAATAAAACTTCTATCAAATCACAACTACATCAATGAACATGTCGTGGCAGGCAAAGGTATTGAGAAGGACTGGGTTTATAACACATTAACTGTGAGTCAATAAAACTTCTATCAAATCACAACTACATCAATGAACATGTCGTGGCAGGCAAAGGTATTGAGAAGGACTGGGTTTATAACACATTAACTGTGAGTCAATAAAACTTCTATCAAATCACAACTACATCAATGAACACCTCATGGCTGACAACGGCATTGAGAAGGATTGGGTTTATAACACATTAACTGCGAGTCAATAAAACTTCTATCAAAAGACACAAATAAAGGTGTGGTGTGCTTGAGGCAATGGCAAAATGTATAGAGCGTTACGGCTTGTTTCTGGAGGATGTGATGTGGGTTGGAAATGTATTGTCCACAAAATGTTTCCATATGATAAATACAGGTATATGAAGGAATAATACAAGATAATAAGGGTATGTTTATTTAAAGTCTTTAACATAATTTAATATAATAATATTTCTAGAAATTTTATTGGAAATATGACCTATATATGCATTGTCTATGTCAATCTATCATTAAATACTATACCAAATTGTTGTTAATGCTCTACTTGTACTATGTCAATTTCAGAAATATTTATCTTTTAAAGCTATTTACTTTTTTATTTGTACTAGCTGGGCTTTATAAGCGTGTAATTGTTTTTGTTTATATTAACAGATAATCTATTGGCAGTAAGCCATTCTTGAAGTTTTGCTAATTCTAATATTGTTTATGAATAACTTAATTGGTCTGGTGATTCAGTCGAATTGGATATATTGATAATATTTAAGAGGAAAGGGGTTGGTCACTGGAGTAATCCCAGAATTGATTGACTGGTGTTTAAAGCTGTGCTCAAGGGTATTTCACTTTTACGACGGCTGTGAATTCCAACAGTGAGTAGCGACGGAAACACAACCAAATAATGTGACGCCGCTTCAAGTGCTGGCCCTGTTGGAAAGATAATGTTCCTCCAGTGCTTAGTATGACAGCATGAATGTAAACTCAAAACATACTGCCCTTAGAATTGATGTTGTTAATAAGAGCATAAATAAGCTAGCCAATGAACTATTTCTTTCCTCTATTAGACCAGTAAATGTATTCAAAATGGCAGCTTCAAATGAACCATTTCTTTCCTCTATTAGACCAGTAAATGTATTCAAAATGGCAGCTTCAAATGAACCATTTCTTTCCTCTATTAGACCAGTAAATGTATTCAAAATTACAGCTTCTCAGGGGCCTGTCTTATGAATTGGGCACAGCTTACGTCTAATCATGACGTTCAGCAGTGAGTCCTCATGACAATTAAGTCGGACGTAAGCAACGTTCGCTTCGTAAGACAGGCCTCTGGTGCTTCAAGGACCTTTGATCTCATCTTCCCTGCTCTCAGCTTAAACTTTGTAAAGGAGTGGATATTTTACCTGTACTATATAGCTATCCTGTCATAATGTAGTTAGTACTAGGAGAAAGTAGAAGAATTGAAATTAAACCTATATCTATAAAACATTATTTCATTGTAAGTATTATTTTCAATGTCTATTTTCTCAGAAACAAATGCAGAAGATAATGGTTCATTGTTTCCATGCTGTTAAACACAAGCTACAGTGTAAGATTGGTTACTTCGATCTGTATGGACTCGACTTCATGGTTGATGAGGATATGAAGGTACATTTTGTGTTGTGTTTTAAAGATGTCCGTGTAGAGACTTTAGATTGATGCGACTGATCACTTCGACCAGTCCCAGGCTAGCGTCCTATGCTGCCATGTTGATAACATGGACCGTGGTGCCCCCGGTCCATAGGTAGTGGATGCCGAGCTGTAAAAATGTAATCAAATATCACTAAGGGAGATAACAGATGTGGGTGTTGCTTCTGGATATCCCGCTCAGCTGGACAGCAAATCAGCACCAGCTACTAGGGGGCGCCACTGTTAAGTTTTCAACATGGCGCTGCGAAGTGACCAGTCTCGTCATTCTATAGTCTCTAATACCAGCTGTGTTTCCTGTCATTATATCAACATAAGGTCGTATCCGTTTCATTTCACTGTCTTTTTTTAAGTAAATTTATGAATACGTGCCCAGAACCACATGTATGGTACTTGAGTTAAGCTCTTACTAAAAGTTGTCAAAAGATTGAACCAGCCTTCGGCCCATTCCTTATTTATAGTTAACACAGAAACTATTAAATGGTGTCAGAAGTGGGATCAAACCAACACCCATAACTTGAGTGGGTTTGCCTGATTTCTTAGCTTATCTTTTGTCTTGAGCTTTATCAAATTCCCAATGATCATTTCAGACAACTTGTGGGACTTTTTAAAATATAAACCTGTTAGAAAAGGTTAGCTAAATAAGACTTGAATATGACAAATTTTTATGTTTTTTGGTGATGTTAAAAAATTTTATATTTTAAATTTTTTTTAATAATAATTAACTAGATATTAATTTTCTTAGGTCACAAATGGTTCCTCCAGGTCAATACACAGTTCACTGGTGTGAATAATTAAATTTTAATATTATTTAGGTTCTGCTTCTGCTAATTGAATAATTCCCCTTTTTTCACAGATATCTTTGATAGAGATCAACATTAACCCCTGCCTGGCAACAAACTGTGAGGCCCTCAAAGAGAGAATACCCGGTGTTGTGGAGGAAACATTACGTAAGTTCTTTCTCAGTTCCTGGTAAATACTGGTACCTACGTAAAGTGAAGGGCACAGAACATGCATGACTCTTCTGAATAAGCGTAATCTCTTTAAAACTTGTGATACACCCCATATTAATATTGCAAAAACACCAATGAAATTGTTGGTGCATACATCTCACTGATTGGTCAAAATAGCCACTGAGCCAAAGCACTTTTTTTAAACAAATCTTCTGATACACTGAAACTAAAGTGTAAAAAATGATCTCCAAATAACCCAGTTGGCTTCCTGATGCCCCTTAGTTCTAAGAGAACCATAGCACAGGAGACTCCCACAAAACCGTCAGCTTACAACTAATAAACCTAATCCTGAAAATAATTATTTATCTTATATACCATATTTCTCATATAACACACTTTGATGTAAATTGACTTTTACATGGAAATTAAACATAACATTTGTTTCTTTATTCATTTTTATCAGATTTGACAACAGAGTGTTTTGAGAAAAGTCGTCGTAACCAGGCCTTACTTCCTCTGAAATCGTTAAACAAGATGGCAATCTTACATTGCGGAACACGACTTGGCACTGTTAAGGCCCGGTCGTCACGTAGCGTTTCACCCAGTAAGGAAACCCCTGATCGTTCGAGGGGACCCAAATCTCAGGTAGCCATTCAGCCAACCAGTAAACAGTATCTCCCGTCGTCTTCGTCGTTTATTAAGGATTCCGCCAGTTTCAGCACTACAGTGTCGAAATCGTCGTCCGCTGTGAAGAAATCGTCAAGTTCTACCTCACCCACAGAATCAGACTCGGACATCAAACTTAAAATGACTCATGCCAATTCCACGACTAAATCTCAGTCAAAGGATTCTGAAGTTTCAGGCAGGGGGAACTAACTTCGTGATCTATGTCATGTGTAATGTCAGACATTATTTTCCGTTGATAACGTTCACTTGGACATGGTTGAGATTTTGCTCCCTGTTAATCCCTAGAAAGTCACAATCATCCACTGTGTACAGTTCAACAGAGTGAAAAGCAGTCAAAGATTTCTATTTTACATTTCTGATTTCGTCATCACTGAGACAATCAATTAATTTTTTTTATCTGTTATTATGCAGCAACAAAGGCTCGTAGAACATGAACATGTTAATTCAGAAAATGGAAATCACATGTAAGTGAATTGGTAAAGGTTGGAAGCAGCTGGTAACATTTGATTTTTCGCAATTTGGTGCCTGACGTCAAGGGTTGTGACTTGTGAGTTCCAATTTCTGTATGGATCTCAGCCAGGAAAGTTTCTGAACTTGTATGTCAGTTTGTTCTAACTTAACAAAAAAGACTCCGAGAGAGTCAATGATCTCTCATCCTGTGGGGATAAAGATCCTTTTATACATGGCAGGCCAATGGAATTATTGTGTTTTCTTTTAAGTAACTGATTGAATCCAAAAATGTTGAATAAATAGTCCACCAATGAGAGGCAAATCGCTGCAGGCTGAATTGTTCAATTTCTGCTAGCTGATTGTTTCAGTTCGAGAATTGGTTCTAGATGTAGCTGATGTTCTGACTGGTAAATAACTGTTAGCCGATTGGTTAAGATGGTGCTTTGCTCTTTAAATATTGGTCGAGCTAATGATTGGTTCTAGCTGATTGGTTGGGTTCATGAATGGATCTAAGTTGAATGGTGAGATTGATAAAATTATCTTTGCTGATTGACTAATTGAATTTCTCCTAGTTTACTGAGTAAAGCTATGTTTCCATTTGTGCGGAAAAGGGTACGGATAAGGATAATTTTGTTTAGTGTTTCCTTTCATCCGATTTTCCATGAGCAGGGACTGAAAGTGTATTTGTGGCATGAAGTTTATTTAACTCCACATGATCTGGTCGAAGATCTTCCGCAGCCATACAAATGGAAACACTCGTTATATTAACAGTTAGCGTGATTTTTGTCCATATCCGTACAAATGGAAACGTATCTTTAGTTGGACAGATTTGCTCCTGGTTTAGCTGCCGCTTGGTCAGGTTGGAGAATTACTCTTAACTCAATGAGTTGGAAAATCACTAGTAGCTGAATTTTGGAGTTGATGAATGCTCCCACCCAATTGGTTGGTTTGGTTATTATAAACCACTTTGAACTTAACGACAGAATTAATCAGTCGGCAAACGATCCTAGCTGATTGGTGGATTGTCTGTAGTGAACAAAGACAAGGTGAGAAAAAAAAAAGAAGCTATTGGGCCTCTTATGGCGAGTGATCCACTTGTGAAAGACAAGAAGAAATGTAAAGCAGATCGAGGCTTAGTACTCTGTGTGTGATTGCTATTATTAAAAACTGATTGATCCATTAATCCATGGCTACATAGTCTGTTATATTGTGTAACATGGTCCATATTAGTTGGATGGAATATATTGATAATGTAAATTAGTATTATTTATACCCTAAATGCTCGCCAAATTCGACCCCCTTTACAACTTATAAAACTACATTTTATGCAAAAGGTAAGAAGTGTAGACATGCAATTTTTTAATTTTTATAAAGTTCAGACTTTAAATTACCAGAAAATGTAAGTTTTAGTTCCAAATTTACACTTAAACATTCAATAAATAACTTAAAGATTGTGCCCTTAGAGGTCGAATTTGTTGAGGATTTAGGGTAGTGTTATTAATGTGATTAGGTTTTAATCAATTATTTTAATGTTGGGTATGTATGTTTAAAGTCTGATTGAAACTAGATTTAAAAGAGCTCCCTGGCACTGTTATTACAACTCCAGGACAGGTAACAGTTGACAAATAGTTAACGGACCGTATTGACAATTTTGTAAGTCATTCCTTGTATGTTACTAAGGATAATTTGATGGTACGGCTTAGACAATCTATTACGAGACTGGCCACCATCGTTAGTTACTGTATTCATTTTTTTTTACAGAAGGCAACCAAATACTTTGTGCAATTCCAATGCAATTTTGGATTGGTTAACCTGGCTTGACAGTGAAAGTATAGAGTAGACAAACTTAAATTGCGTTTTTCAAGCATTTTAAATTTGGGCAGACTCAGACATTACATTTCATAAGCTTATTTAGCCTTAAAACTCTAAATTTAATGCATTGCATTTCATCTGTAGCAAAGTTGAGCCGAATTGATGAGAAGTTGTGAAAAAAAAATGTAAGTTATTCTCATAGTGGCTCTATATTTTGTTAAGCTGTTTGCTTTGTCATTTTCAAATACGCTTTAAACAAAAGATGTTTAGGTCTGATAAATTTGTTTAAAGAACCTGGACATTTTACTAGAAACTCTCCTACTTAATTTAAATTTATTGAAAAATGTTTACCGGTGTACCCTAAATCACCTAAAATTTCGACCATGAAGTTAATACTTTGGAAGCTATTTTAAGGACTTTAAAATAATGTCTGGGAGTCAAACAACAGTTTAACAGTTAAAGGAGAATCTGGATTTTACAATAAACTTAAATTTGTTTGTTTACATGCTATAATACTTCCACAACTAGCAAAAAGGTGAGCATTGTGCATGGTCGAAATTAAAGGTGATTTGCAGTACTCAAAAGTACAAGTATTGCCCTCATATGAAAACATTGGGTTGCTAGTGTTTGATAAAAAAACCCGACCAAAAAAAAAAGCCTTGTGATCCCCCCACCCAAAATGGAAAATCCTTAATGTGTATTTTTAGTTTTATACGGAGCAAGAAATATTTTCTACACTGTGATGATGTAAATGTAAAAACTTCATGTTCTTTTTTAATCTGCAGTATTATATGCTGTGAAACGATTAACAGATGTCATGTGACAAACATGCATGATAAGTGTTTATGTGTGTTTATTTTTTATTGATATACATGTACAAACAGTTGTCATTCTTCTTTGTTTAAATATACTTGTTTTATTTACATACCAATTTGATAAACTGTGATAATAAACTATTAACTATTTTATTCCATGCGAAAAGTTCATTTGTGTGTTGTTTTTATTTCTGTTTAACGGTAAATTTCTTAAGATTGGTTTGTTTGTTTGTTGTTTGACTCCTGTTTCACATGCTGGGGTAACTTTTTTAAAATCGTTAATTAATGGCAGTTTGTGGTTACACATCACTTTTGACAGCTCTGCCAGCAAGCGTCGCGGTAATGTTGGCACACTGTCAGACGGCTCAAGCGAACGGCGAAGGAAGACTGCACGGCATTCCAAGAACCCACATTAAAATGTATAAACCAGAACTCCCATATCAAGTCCATGACAACGTTCCCACATTAAAATGATTAAAACAAAACTCCCATATTAAGTTCATGAAAATTTCCCCACATTAAATGATTAAACCAGAACTCCCATATTAAATCCATGACAACGTTCCCACATGAAAATGATTAAACCAGAACTCCCATATCAAGTCCATGACAACGTTCCCACATTAAAATTATTAAAACAAAACTCCCATATTAAGTTCATGAAAATTTCCCCACATTAAATGATTAAACCAGAACTCCCATATTAAATCCATGACAACGTTCCCACATTAAAATGATTAAACCAGAACTCCCATATAAAGTCCATGGCAATATTCCCATATTAAAATGATTAAACCAGAACTCCCATATCAAGTCCGTGACAACGTTCCCACATTAAAACGTTTAAACAAGAACTCTAATATTAAGTTCATGACAACTTTCCCACATTAAAATGACTAAACCAGAACTCCCATATTAAATCCATGACAACTTTCCCACATTAAAATGATTAAACCAAAACTCCCATATAAAGTCCATGACAACTTTCCCACATTAAAATAATTAAACCAGAATTCCTGTATTAAGTCGATGACAACTTCCCCACATTAAGAATGATTGATCCAGAACTCCCATATTAATTCCATGGCAATATTCCCACATTAAAATGGCTGAAAACATTAACAACAGCCGACTTCGTCTCGCACATAGGGCTTATTGAGACTTACGTGGAACTTAAGACCTTCAATTAAAAAGAACTGCGGGTGGGAGCCTCCTGTGTCCTGGTGCTCTCTGAGTTAAGGGGCATCAGGAAGCTGATTTGTTGTGAAGGCCTGTTTTTTGTGTCCTATAATGTGTTGTGGCGTCTTCTGTGTTACCATATGCATGAAATAACCAGCCCAATGGGTGGAGGAACAATGTAAACCACGCTGGCACCAAAGAGAGGACACCAAAAATAAATCGACTTCGATTGTGATGCCCCTTAGCCTAGAGAGCACCAGGGCACAGGAATCCCCCACCCAACCACCCACACATCCTTTTGCAGCACGATACAAAAACTAACCTAATCGCCATTTAAGACATTGGTAATATAAGGAACCAGGGCAGAGACATGGAGAACATTTAACGAATAGCCCTATTCCAATTTTAATATTTTTACTATTATTTTTTTTAGTAACATGCAATTGTGAGAAATTTTATTCCCATGTCCCTTCCACTGTTTCATAGTGATAAGATGAGTGATAAGAATTAATTGCAGTTTAAGCATGTGAAATTATGCTTCAGGTCAGATTAATATTGAGTATTTTATTATCAATACAAACGAATTCAGGGAACTTTCAGTCAGGTTTTAAGTTGCACCGTGGGTTTCATATCTTCATAACAAAGTACATATACATGTATATACACATAGATTTTTCTCTTCACAAATTTACATATTTCACAAAGTATGTATAAGGTTCACAAATTTCAAGCAAATTTACAATTCTAATATGTTATTTGAATATGCACAATAAAATGAAATATAAGATCACATCTGTTATTACTTAAAGTAAATTATAATTAACTAGTGTAACGAGTTAGCGGAACAAGAAACGTCAAAGCTTTTCATTTGAAAAATCTGGGGCTATTTAAAAACTTTAAGAAAGTTTAAACCATTGTTGTATGATGTCACATCATAAAGGAATTCACAATAATGTATATTACAAAGATAACCCTGGATTCTTTTTTTAACAACCCATCTTTGGTTAGTTTTGTACATAGGGCTAATATTTTTGAAGCCATTTCAGGCTTACATAAAATAATTTTCAGGTCTGTTGAATTCTGACTATATTTTATTTACCAGTAAGTATTGTTTATAATTTATTAATTATAATAACATAATTAATTAATTTAAATTGAAAATCAACTTTATAAATTATTAACTAGATATACCTATAGCCAGGTATTTTTCAACAATCATTACGGAATGTTGGTTTGAAAGACAAAATCAAGAATGGTGCATTGATATAGAAAATTTTAAACGCATAATCTTCACAAACATGGCAACAAATCAAATGCATTATCCAACTTAGGCTTAGTTTATACCACTTCTAAGACAATCACTCACCCCTTTAACATAACACAATATTGTCTAGGTTAGACTTGTAGTAGGAGTATCTGTTTCGAGCATTTTACTCTGCCTGATAATTTGTCAATTCAATTTTGTCCACAGGTCGAAGTTAATCTGTCATATCTTCTGTTGGCGTGACGTTTCCATATTTTGGCGTTTCGTAGAGTGAGGCGCTATGCTTTCTAGACACCAGCTATTGTGTGACATGCTTTCTTAGATGTCACCACATTGTGACTTTATCGCACAATACGTTCAAGAGAACTTTGACGGAGCCACAACTGACACCTCATGTCTCGCATCAACTGGTCTGATCACCTGACTTTGATTTCGATCTGATGCTTTCGTCATATTCCTCTACTACTGCACTTTCAATAGCACCAAATGTAACCCCTTTAGGCACTCTTCTTACCGTAAATCACCTATAATTTCAACCATGAATCACTGTCAACTTTTGACAGATTGTGGAATAAATATAGCATGTAAACAGTCACATTTATGTTTGCTGGAAAATCCTGACTCACTCCGACTGCACCATAGGCCGTTTTCACGGAAGGGGTGGCACTGCGAAATAACGTGAGGCTATATGCTCTTTAGACGCCACGTATTGTGACGTGGTACTCAAATCATGACGTCACCGTACTTTAACGTTTTGCCTAGTGCGTCACTTGTTAAGAAAACCTTTGTGATGCTGCATGTGACATGTCATTTCTTACGTCAAAAGAGCAGATCACCTCACTTTGATTTCAACATGGCGCTTCCATGAGATTGGTCTATTGTCATCTGTCACCCAGGCATCATGTTAAAGTCCTTGACATACTGTAGCTTCCAAAGCAGTTATTTCATGGTTGAAATGTTAGGAGATCTACGGTATCATCTATGGCACCCTTATTTCCACACTTTAACCACACCATCTCTGGAGGCTGAGATAACGAAGCACTGAGTGGCCTGACAGAACCCCACATCACTGATTGTGTCATGGTGGCCAGGTGCCGGCGCCTCAGGGGCACGTCGGGGAATGTCCTCGTTCCCAGAATTCCTCCGGGAGTATATTTCCTGTATCACTTCAGTGCCATCAATCACTTTCATTCTGGATGTGAATTAAAACAAACATGTGTATAATTATTTTTTAACCATAATTATTGAAAAGACATAAATTGATATTTCTTCTTAAGAATAATTGTTTGTTTTGGCATATAATTGACAGAAACAGGGCCAAGAAAGTCAGTCATGACTCTCCTGTCAACTGCATTCTATTTATGACTATTGTGCAGCTCTATAAAATATACACACTGACATAATGTTAGCTTTTAGCTCAGAACATTTACACCATGTAAAGTGTTAACTGTTCAAACAAATATGAGGTCAAGGTCAGAGGTCACGGACTCGATCTCTGATTCAGGTGTAAATCAGACTTTTGTGCTGTCTACAAAAAAAACCTGGTCTACTTTCCATAAAATTCCTTTCATAATCTTTTTAGACCTAAAAGCCTATCACAGTACCAGCAAGTAACGCTCAAAGACCCTCCTACACCTGCACTGAACAGGTAACACTCAAGGACCCACCTGCACTAAACAGATAACACTCAAGGATCCACCTGCACTAAACAGATAACACTAGTACTCAAGGGCCCTTACGCACTGAACAGGTAACACTCAAGGACCCACCTGCACTAAACAGATAACACT
>JAVFBZ010146420.1:9598-20199 GCA_032466195.1 Katharina tunicata | reverse complement strand
AAATTTCAAAAGCTGTAGTGAAAAAGTAACCAAGATACAGCCCGGACAAGCTTACCGGACATACAGACATACGGACAGAAAAAGTAAAACCTATATGCCCCCCCCTCTTACTAGAGGGGGGGCATATTAAGAAGACAGTGTCATCTACACCCCTCCACATTTTAATGTATGTATCAACTTTATGATAAGTATGAAATATAAATGTATCATTGACTTGGTTCAGTGTATTGTATGTCCATAAATTAACAAATAGCAAAAGAAAATAGTTTACATTCTTTTTGATGTGTGTGCCACATTTCATAAATACACACTGAAAAGTTTTGGCGTAATTTTCCGAAAAGAAAGGCTAATATTAATAACTTTGTCAAATTCTAACCTGTTTCCATGGAAACTGATTTTTTTTCTTCAAATCAGTAAATATTAAATGGCACCAGTTCACCAGTTGTTTGTTATGTATGCCAAATTCATAAATATAGCTGAAGTCGTTTTGCAATTATTTCTTATTCCAGCTTGTTAACGTGAAATTTCTGAAATAATTTTATCTCAGGAATCTCTAAATATCAAAAGGCACTAGTTCACCACTTCTTCGATACGTATATCAAATTTCATAATGAAACACCATTTGGTCTTGCAGTTTATGCTCTGAACAAGGGCTAACCTCAATTATTTCTTAATTCAACTTGTTTCCATGAAAATTGAAGATTATTTGTTTTTATTGTTTTATAAATCTGAAAATATCAAAAGGCACTATTTCACCACTTGCATGATATGTATGCCAAATTTCATAAAGACACAATGAGTGGTTTTGCAGAGACGCTACAGAAACAAAGGCTATTCTCAATTATTTCTTTATCCAACTTCTGTCCAGTGAAAACTGAAAAACACCAGTTCACCACTTGCTTGATATGTATATCAAATTTCATTATGATACTGCAACTGGTTTCGCAGTCATTCTCCGGAAACAAAACAAAAAATTCTGCAGCTGTTTGTCAAAAGCAACTGGCAGATAAAACACAGTATAAATATAAAGACAAGAACTTACAGATTCAATCCCGTTGTATTGTTGTAGCTCGTTGTTGAATCTCTCAGCACAACTGTTATCCACCATGAGTACAAACTGAGCATTTCTGGCACAGGCACGGCTCTGTCAAGTAAACAAACTTTAAAGCTATAAATCCTTTAAAATGTGTACATTTAAAAAGTATTATATATTTAAAAGTAAAGTGAAAGAACATTTGCTTGCTTCCACCAGGATTCGAACTCGGGTCTCTAGCTATCAGGAACAGCGTTCTAATCGACGGAGCTACAGAGACCCATGGTAGAACAACAAAATTGTTATCCAGGTAAAGCCTGCGAATCTTTCTCTATGGTAAGCACTGACACATTACACTGAAGTAGCATTTTTAAAATTTATCTAGATATATATGTATCATTATTTGAATAGTGTTTAACTTCATAATATCATAAGCACATAATCTCTGCAGCCCCCAGAAAAAAAAAACAAGAAAAGTGAACAGTGAAAGGGACTCAGCCATCCAATGCTCAACCGACTGAGACCACATAATCTAAGTACAACTGAAGGTAATTTAATTACAAAAAAACAAATTCAAACCATAAGGAAACAATTTAAAATCCTGCAGGTTATTCGATAACTTTCTTGTGTCTTTTGTTTGTTTGCGGTTTAACTCATTTCATGGTGTGCCAGCCCAATGGGTGAAGGAAACCGCTTTCAAGGCATTAGCAACCAAATAGCAATGATATATACCCAACCCTTCTTAACAACCAGAAAACATTTTACCTTGGAGAGTGTATATGACCTATAGTCCTTTGGGAGGTCAAATCTCACCACAAGGTTACATTTTGGAATGTCTACTCCTTCCTCTAAAACATTGGTTGACACCAGTAAATTCAACTCCTGCATGCGGAACTTCCGTAAAATTTCCTCCTGTTTTTTAAACAAAAGAGCTTCGCGCTTTCCACCCTGCTTCATCCCATCTCCTAAAATATGATGACTTTTTAAAAAGTAGAGATCAGTGTCCCAAGCACACATTTCGTCTATCAATTTATTCAAGGCGTATGCTACATGACGACGTTCCACAAAAACCACGCCACAGAGACGACGAGAGTCCTCAGACTCAATAAACGGATAGTCCGATTGTTTGGTGCTTAGTGAAGTTCTTTTAACGGCTATGTGGATAGGTTTAGACTGTTTGGACTGTGATGTCTCTTCTTCATCCTCATCTGAGAGATCCATTGAATCATCTGACATGTCTGAATCAGAGGCATCCTCATCTTCAGCTATAATCATGAAGTCATCGACTGGTTTAAAATCCTTTAATGATTCAATCAATCTGGCAACTTTTGGTGTTACGTAAGTCAAAAATTCTTCAACTTGCCATACAGATGCAAAATGTTCTTCAAAAACCCTATGAACAAGCCGCAGCTGAGTTGTTGCAAATTTCAGAAATTGTTTTGTTAATTCAGCATCTTCGTGACTGTCTATTTTTTCGAGCTGTTTCAAAAATGTTGTAGCTATGGCTGCACAGCACCAAGGCCCTAGCTGGTGTAAGATATGAAGGCACTCAGACAGCGCTGTTATCGGGACGGCCCGTGGGTCGCTTGCAGAGTCAATGGAAGATTCTGGCACATTACAATCAACTAAAAATGCTAAAGCAGACTCAAGAATTGCTTGTAAATGTTCAAGAAGATCTTCAGGCGTAACTTTCTCATCACATTCAAATGTTCTTAACTTAGGGCAAGGTCCGTAGCGCTCCGCTGTAACTAGGTTCGAGGTTTCCGCTACACTACAAAGTGTTTCCTCTAGCTTCTGTAAAATACTGGCTAACTCCTCAGGCTTTGTCATACATCCATTTAGTAATGCTGTTGTGAATCCAATCAATCTGGGCCTCTCCGAAGCTAACACCTCATTGTACGACTTCATGATTTTTGAATACACAGAATCTTCTTCCAAAACTAAATGGCAGTCTTCTAAAACTATGATATTGACCAAAGATAGAGATAGATGAATATTAAGGATGAATTTGTGAAAAATATTGAAAGTTGTGACAATGACATGATTGTGTAGAATTTCCTCCTTCCATTTGTCTGGTGAATAGTTCTCCACATTGTCCTTGTCTCTTAGTTCACATACACTTAGATCTGTGTACTGTTGAATACACTGGGTAGGAACACTAGTCTCATTTTCTAAAAAAAATAATAATAATAAAAATAAATAAATACTGTAAATATTAAAAAGGCAAGCAATGATTAAATGTGTAAATTATAAAACAATTTTTTCATATGATTTTCTGTTTTTGTGACAAATGTTTTAAAAATTTACTTATTTGACCTCGTTCCCAAGGGTATTTCCTTGTTCTTGAGGTATCCTGCATAAATCCTAAAACTCACTCCGCATTTCCACAGCCACTGGAAACACTATACTGTATAGGTAAAAGGCCAACCGGAGAGAGGTCCAGCCCACACGCATGCATAACATTTATAGGGCCAAATGATTTCAAACAGATAATTTCTCCAAATTATAAATGGATGATTTTTCTTAAGTAAAACATTTCTTGCTTTAACTCAAACTGTATCAATTCTTTGCAAATCAATGTTGAAGTGAAATCTTCATTAAAGGTCCTGTGTTCCTGACCATTGTGGGACAAATTTATTTGATTTGTGTTTAACGTAATAATTCTTAATTTTTCACATATGTAAATAAGATTATAGAAGGCCAAAGTTACAATTCCAAAGAACGATAAACAGGACAGTTTTAAGATTCTATATATTTCGTTTTTAAAACCAAAATATTTAGAATCTGAAACATTTCATGTTTACCGTTCTCCGGAGTTGTGACTTTGGTCATCTATGCTAAACTACTCAGTGGAAATCACAATAACTAAGATTAATATCCCGTTTTGGGCATCCTGTGATCCAAACTTTCGTGGCATAATTTTATTAATTTATTTATTTGATTTGTTTCTGACAAAATTGCATTCAAGAATATTTTGCTCATATATTTAAGATGCTTAGCAGAAGCTTGGTGGAAAACCACGAACAATCCTCTTTAAAACCAGTCCTCAATCTCAATCTCAATGTATGATCAACAAACTGCGGTAGATTGTAGGCTTATACTTTACCCACTATGCCACAGGCTGCACGGCTACTACCTACAGACTTAACGTGTCAACTTTTTTTCACAACAACATTGTCTTACCTGATTTGACAAGATATACACTACGTTTTCCTCCCTCCTCCAAAGAAGATCTGACATGGTGAGACAACTCTTTAATCAACATCACACCAACAAAACTCTTGCCAATGTCTGACCCCAAGCAGATAATAGTATTCTGCTGTATGGCCACATCCAATAAATCCACCTAAAAAAAAAATAAAAAATAAAAAAATTGGTTTGGCCGTTGATGTGATTTGCTAATAAGGTTGTAAAGGTTTTAGATAGAGGAGAGACAATCAACACCCTCTAGTCCTTGTAAAAAGAACTTCGAATGATTGTTTAATGACAAGATGTCACAGCCTAGCTGTTAAAAGTGAGTAAATTGCACAATTTGTTCTGTTTTGGGGGGATTTAATGATGCATAAATTATGGTGCATGGAAACTAATATGCAAATTAAATCCAAGATAAGGACTTTGACGGTTGATCAATATCCTAAATGATAAATTTGCCCACCGGAGTCCTTTGTGAGCGAATAATTGGTGGGGTTTTCGGCATACTTAATGTTATTTCACTTACATGATGGCCTGTAAGCCCAATGCGTGATGGAAACCACCGTAAGTAACTTCGCCAATAAACAAGACTCCACAATACACAAACAGGATGAAAAAACAGGACACCACAACAAATCGGCTTCCTGATGTACCCTAGCTCAGAGAGCACCAGGGCATAAGATGCTCCTTCCCAGCCACCCACTTGGAGTCCTTTGTAAAAGGTTTACAATCTCTCATACTTGGTGTATTTCATGCAAGTAGCCTTTCATCAAAAAGACATGATGAATTCAAATCTATAAAATTAGTCTTGAATGTATTTATCCCCTGGGCATTTGGCATATATACTGTATCAAAGGAAGTCCTACATTTGTATATCAGAACTAATAAATAGAAGCAAAAACAGTGCACTTTGTGCATTATTTATCCTAAACTTTCAACAATGATTTAAAGACAATTTTTCACAAACCAATCATTTTAAAAAAGAAGATGTTTCGATGGATACCTACTTTGTATATCATGGTATAGACTAGTGACAGAAGTATCTCTCCTATGTTTCTGTAATAGTTTCTGATATTTAATTAATGTCACTCTCTGTTCGATAAATATCAAAAAGTATAAAATAAAAATAGAGGAGATAGTGGACAGATATGTTTGATGAAACAAATCTTACCTGATAGGTACGTGGTGTAAAAAACTGGCTAGGGATCTCTTCATTTCGAAGGTGGCGAGGAAGTTTTCTCGGAGCTTCAATACTTGTTCGAAACACCATCTGTATAACGAAGATTGATACAACTTAAACGCAACATTTCATAACGTACTGAATATTATGTTTCTCATGCTGCCAGTTTAAGTGTAAATAGAGCAAAAATCATTTTAAGTTAAAAAATAAATGAGCTAGTGAAGTTTAATAATTTGGGGTTCTACTACCCTAAATGCTCAACAAATTCGACATAGCAAACAACATATTATGCAAAGACTTAGAAGTGGAGAAAAAACAATGTTGGAATTTTTTTGAGGTTCAGACTTGACACTACCAGAAATTATAAGTTTAGTTCCAAGTTCACATTGATGAACTCAATAAATTGCTTAAAACTTGTGAACATAAGGTCAAATTTGTTGAGGATTTAGGGTATAGTTTAAAGTGGTGTGGTCAATTAAGCCTAATCTCTACCAGAGTTGTACATGATTTGGACTGTACATGGTCACTCTTTGGAGTCAAACTGTTTGAATTTGTTGTATGGGAGGTTGGTGAACAAAAGACAACAACAGGTATGGAGGAAACTTTTGGAAATCTTGATCAATTTATTTTATTGGTATTTAACCTCATATTCAAGACTGGAGTATTTCACCTATGATGACTTAGCGTTGCCGGTGTATGGTGGAAGCTGGTGAAAAAAAACCCTGTAAAAACCAACCCGTGAACTCTGCAGCCACCAAAAAACTTCCCGGAAAAAATGTTGAATTTGTTGTACAGGAGGTTGGTGAACCAAAGACAACAAAAGGTATGCAGGAAATTTATTTTTATGTGTACAAATTTACCACAGTGTGAGGGCCCAGGTTATCCATGTGGACTCAATGTGCCACCCACGTCTTATAATTGTACATACTGGTAAAGATAATACTGATATAAATTAAAATAGAAGATAATACAATTCCTTGTGTTCAATTCAGCGCATTTTCATTTTATCTGATATCTACAGCAAGTATAGAGTACTACTGTAGGCCTACATATCTAAGATATACACCACGTTGAAGCTTAATCAGCTGTTAATGTTTATGTTGAACACTGGTCAAGGTCAAATATTCCCCCAAATCCCCATCCCCCGAAAGAGTGCACACTGACTTAGATTATCACACTACTACTATATATCGCTTTCACTTCGTACCTTGTTTCATAAAGATAACCAGATTATGTCCAGATACCAGTTGGCCTATCCTTTACTTCTGTCAAATCTGCAGCAGAGCGAACGAAGATTTATTGGGCGAACAATCAAGCACCCTCCTTATCTTCCGATAGAGCACAAGATATACGTGATGTACCTCCTGACTCTTTAAAATTTTAAGAATTCCACATAGTTAATCTATTATGAGAAAACAAGGCATGAAAACAAGAAATTTGCCTCTCAGCTGTTGTTTAGCTTCTGTCCAGGAATGAATTATATAATCCCATTGGTCGGACAAAGCATAGAGCTCGGGAAATCAACCAATCACAAGCCTTTTTGCAAATGTTACAAGACTGCGCATGGACGGAAGTATCCGAAACAAAGTTGTTGATGCACGTGGGTGAACTTTCACTTTCTGTTCAAAGTGTTAATATTATGATTTTAAAAGACGAACAGTTACATGCACGAGTTGAAACTAGTAGCTCGAGATAATTTTAATTTTGTGCCAGAAAATTCAAACGCGTAGATTTAATAGATTACTGGAACAACGTAACAATTATGTTAGAAACTGAATCTTAACAAGAGCAGATACCAGTAATTAACAGATAAAAGTGCTTATTAAGAACATCAGAGTTATGGCCTCGTTGAACGTTACGATTTCTCTGAAAAACGATAGTGCAAAGTCTTTTACATATCCTTTGAGGGATGGAAACAGAGGACACAATTTTCAATCTTTGCATAAAAATATTTTGAAACTTCAAGAGGACTGTAATAAGTATTTAACAGCTGCTGTAGAGGCAGAGAAATCCAGTGGACAGATTAATCATGAAGAAGTCGGTGATAGTCAAGATTCAGGTGATTATACCAATCATATATAGCTGGTGCCATATATGCTACTTTGACATGAGGGGAACTTAGGTATATGGGAAGTTTTACGATGGCTGGAAAGGTTTTTTTTACCATGCATTGGCAACGCAAATTCGTCATATCAGTGAAATACCCTTGAGTATGGCATTTAACACCAATCAAATAAATTAAAAAAATTACCTGAGGTCCGCTCCGCATATGACTGTTGGTGTGGCTTATTATTGGACCAGTGTCTTTCTCACTCTATTTTGAGTTTTAGTGGAGTTTCAATACCTATGTCTTAATGTTATTTCACTCAGATGACCACATGTCAAACCAAGGCAACATCATGACTATATCGGAAACACAAAAATTAATGCGTACTCCTGTTTTTCACTGCATTAAGCAGGTGTGCATGTACATGATGGGCTGGTGGAGCTCCTGGTGCTCACCAGCCTATGGGGCCACATTGGCCTAATTTGTTTTGGTGCCTTGAATGCACAGTACCCTAAATGCTCAACAAATTCGACCTCCATGGACACATGTTTCAAGTCATTTATTGAGGGAATATTTATTTATGGAATTCATTTGTTCATATGGTGAATTAAAACCAAACCAAACCAAGGGTATAATATTAATGTGAGATTGGAACTAAAACATATATTTTCTTGTAGCTTAAAGTATGAACTTTCAAAAATGTGTTTCTACACTTCTTAACCTTTTCATAAAATATAGTTTTAAAAGTGGTAAATGGGGTCCGATTTGTTGAGCATTTAGATAATAAATTGGTAAATAATAAATTGGTAGAAAAATTATGAATTTGCCAGTTTTGTCTTTATAATACACCATAAGTTGCATTCAGTGGTTGACTTGTGTTAGAAATCTTGTCTTTAAGTTGCAAATGATGTTGAGGGAGGTTTCCTGCACCCATTTTGTTTGTAACCTGGCACCATGCAGTATTAATATTATTAGACCTACTATTGAAACAAAACAAAAAATCAGTCCATGGTGTTGATCATGGGGTAAAGCATTAGCCTTTAGATCATCACTTGTATTGTGTCAGTGCAATTAAGAGTGGCTTCCTTAACCTATTGCAAATAAGTTAAATAACCGTAAGTACAACATAAAACCGTGACAATCAAGCAAAGAAATAATCTAATCCTTCAAGACCACACATACTTGTGTGGAGATCTCAATGAGCATATTTATGACACCTTCTAAATACTGGATATGCATCATCGTCTTATAAATGAAAAACCTGTGATTGACAAGATTCTGGTATTTATTCATCTGTTTGTGATTTAAGGTAAATCACAAACAGATAAATAAATACCAGTAATACCACAATCTCGTCAATTTGGGACAGATAGAGAAAAAAGAATGTTACTGTGTTATTGTAATGCTTTGGCCTGATTGAAGACAGACTGAGTCAAACTTTTCGGCTTTAATTTTTAGCTTAGCACTCAGTGAGATCACTGGTTGTGCTCACCCAGTGATCACAGTAACAGTGTGAGTGTTAGGGTTGCCGGGATCGCATCATGTTTGCACACCATCATGGATGTTGAGTGTCAAGACTGGCCCTGTGTGCATACAATGTGAGTGTTAGAGCTTGCCTTGTGTAAGGACTTCTTGACGAAAACTTTGTAGAAGTTGCACTTTGCAAAGATGTTCCTTATGTTTATGGGTTGTGCTATAATCCATTTCAAAGGTCAAGGTCACTAACTCACTATGACCCTTGATGATAATACCTTGTCCGAAAATGAAAATTTTCCAGAAGCTCGTAAGACCATACCTTTCAAATTTATGCAAGAGTTTTGCTACGCTTAAACGTTCCTGGTGTCCCATGGCATCATCATAGCATGTAACCCTTTTTTTGGTACATGCTTATAAGTGGACTGGCCCATCAATTTTCAGAAGCTTCACCATTGCTATAAGCCGATAATGTTAATTGGAGGTAGAAAACTAACAATTCTCGCTCTGCCTATATCCTGCACCCATTAAACGTTGGCTTATTTTTGTGTTTTCAGATGAGGAGGACGAAAGTGAAGAACCAGAGCCGAAGAAAATAAAATCATAAAGTATAAGTAAGAGTTGGTGTCACGGAGAAGGACTTTGTTGTTGCACAAATTCAAAATTCAGTTATTGAAGTCTCCTTTCTGCATGGAAGTGAACAACTGTAACCAGGGGTAGGCCTAGTATTCCTAGGAGCCTCCTGTGCCCTGGTACTATCTGAACTAAGGAGCATCTAGGAAGCTGATTTGTAATGTTTTTCTGTTTTGTCTTCTGTGGCCTGCATCATTTGGGATGGTGTCTATCCAGTTGGCTGGCACACCATCATATGAGTGAAATAGCCTTAAGTACATGTACATGTACAGTGTAAAACCCCAATTGAAGAAACAAACTTTTATAAGATTCACATATGACCAGTTCACATTGACATGCCATCTTCTTGGACTGGGACAGATGGTTAGCAATGATTTCCTCTCAATCTCAGAGCATTAAACTATTCTGACAATCAGAATGATGGTTTTATATTTTGTTACTTCTCTACTCTAGCACATTTCCTCCATGAAAATAGTTTTTTTTGTGCACTCTGTTCATTGTTTTGGAATAACAATAAAACTATAAAAATGTAATTTCAATAAGTGTTGTTCTGGGGGGGCAAATAAAATTGATATATGATAGTATACAGTCACGTCTAGTTACCATGGATATTGTTCAAGTGAATGGTGGGTTAATTGATTTTGTGTTTAACTGTTCCCAAGAGTATTTCCCTTCTGTATGGTGGCAGTTTACTTCAACACAATTTATTAATTACATTGGTACTCAACTGCAGAGTATTTCACTTATATTGTAAAGTGGAAACCAGTAAGAAAACTCGTAAAAAATGCCCCGCAATCTCTGCAGCCCACGGAAAGTTTCCCTAATTTCTAAGGTCAGGGGGATTCAAACCTAATCTGGGTATGGTGAAGTGGACTTTGCAATCCAACACGCAACCATCAGAGCCACAGCGACTCATAACTACAAATATGTGAAGTGTTAAGTTTATGGTCTAAAACAAAAGGGAAGTGAGACGTCAAAGATCACTGGGTGGTTTAACAAAGGTGGGAAAGGAAAGTTGAGACGTCAAAGATCACTGGGTGGTT
>JAVFBZ010146419.1:0-41755 GCA_032466195.1 Katharina tunicata | reverse complement strand
TGATGTGGACAGACGGACGGACAGACAGACAGTGCCATAACATAATACGTCCACTTTCTTCGAAAGCGGGCGTATAAAAACAACGAGAAATGTTGTTTTAATTTATGCCGAGGACATATTTTACTTCTCTAGTAGTCAACTTATGTGTTGAACCAAATATTTCAGTTGGGGTGGCCTGCTGTCTAAAACGGGTTAGCCTTAAAAAGTTGATATTATAGCAATAATTATAACTCTCAAAATAACGAGCAGTAAGGAAAGGTTTTCCATTATTAATTTGCAATAGATACACCAGGTTACCATCGCCAGTTGAGGTTGAAGGCAAATGACACAAGAGAGTTAATACACAAGATTGTTGAGCGTTTGATAATGGGTGGTAGTCTGCGGGTTTACTGAATGGCTGACTTTCAGTGCATCTGCCCAACATAAATCGGGGACTCTGGAGATTTTCCAGTTGGATGTTGTTGTTGAGATTCAATAGAAAACGGTTCGACACAAACCAAGATTGGTTATTATTGATCCTTCAAATCTCAAAGGGTGTCATTGAATTGGGTGAAATTTCTCGGTGATAGAAGCATTCGTTTTGTGGCCACCGGTTTGTTAACACGGCTTTGCAATAACAACATGGCCATTTTAAATAAGCTTCTTGAAATTGAAAACAACAATGAGGATAGCTCCATTCAGAGCGATCTGGCGTCCTGAATATTTTATATTATACGGGTAGATAAATATCGTTTATAGGTTAAGAGAATCATCGTGACTTGGCTCATTTCCAGAATCGTCAAAAACAACTGTGTAATTGTTCATTGTCCAAAGGTCTTAGTAACCGTTGCTTTACCCAGACTCCAAACCTAGTCCAGAACGAAGGAAGCCAAACAGCTATCATAAATGTCCCTATATGCTGTTACGATATGCGCGCAACGACTTTGTACATCTTTACATGGTTTTGTCTTCAATGATAATTTCAGAAGCGCTATTAAGATATTGGGTCCACTTTCACAAAATGTCGTGGTGGTTTCTCAGAATGTTTTTTCTTTTGTTTTGGGTTCAGTTTTCTGACCAGGCAGGTTTTAAACTTCAAGTATGATGTTATATATATGGGTGAAGTTTTCGTAAAATTCGGGATAATGTTAGCAAACAAAAAGATGAATAATATAGTAATAAAGAAGCCAGTAGTCTCACAGCTCATTTAAGAATAACATGTTGGTATAGATAGATAATATATTTCGGCTTTATTATCCCATCAACAGTAAAACATATAATAATATATATGTAGTTAATTTGACAGTTTATTTATAGTATAGCTTTAACTGATGATGGCATAACAAAAGCCTCAATATATTATCTATACCAACATGACTTCCGTGTTGCGAGTTTCACTTATTTTATAGTAACAGTGCGGCTAAACTTAAGCATGGACTGTTTCTCTACCTGCATTGAAACCTCGTTAGATTTGAGGTTTTGCCCAGATGTTATACACCTTATTTAATTACTTAGTCTAACTCAATCTAACACAGGCAGCTTTCAGAAAAACACTTTCGGTGTAGAGCTATTTTGAAAAAGACAGGTGAGTACGATGACGTGTTTTGGACGAGTTTAGTAGAATTATACCTGGGAATTCGTAATTCGATTATTGGCAGTCACCTGATTGATAACTATTCTCACCTTGTGTCTGTTAGTTCTATCGATTACTGCTCGACCCATTCAACTTATTTCAATCTCATACATAGCAGAAAAAACAGGCTCAACTAAGTTATATATAGGTTAAACTAGAAGAGATATTTTTGCTTTTATCACAATAAGTCTGTGTATACCTGTTGGTGGAATTTTTTACAAGAGTTTGAATTCTTTTACAAAAATGACGAAAACTATACAAACAGCTTTGACCTTAGCAGTGATATCGACATGGTCATTGATAACTGCGTCAAACGTAATAAGAATGATCGCAAATAGCAAACGAGGTATGTTACCCTGACTATAAACTTTGGTTTTATCACATGTACTTATATAACTGAGGTACTATGCATATATCTTTGTACTGACTTTAACACTAGTACGTGTTGTTGAATTCTGTAACCAGAATCGTTAAGAGTTAAGAACATCTGAATACACAGTCTCTATCCATGCTTATTATTAAGTGCAATGTCTCTAGAAGATTGAATAATTGATTGATTGGTGTTTTACCTCACATTCAACGGTGTCTCGCACACGGGGTCCGAGAGGGTGGTTAGCTATAACAATCCTTGCTAACAGCTTAATCACTGACTGGAAATGTTCTACCCAAATGCTATTCCAGTTGTTTTTTTTAACAATGTGAAGCTAAACAAAGATAATTAAGTCCACCAAATGATTTATTAGAAGAAGAAAAACTGGAGAAAAAAAAATGCATAAAACTTGGCAAAGTAAATACATTACGACAACTTTCTATTTAGTAGTTTCAGTCGGTTGTAAAAATTGATTGCAAACGAATCCTTCATTGTTGTCAGATTTCCAACTGGCACATCTTCCGAATGGTTAGTAGTCTACTTTCTGGGACATCAAGTCGTACTTCTATGTATACATTGGCTCCTATAGTCCCATGAGAGCGTCTGCGACTGACATTTATGATTCTTGGCGTATGTTGACACCTTGTCTTATATCCCTTTGGATAGGACACTGATGTATCTTATAAAACTCCGACATAAGAACATTACTCTGGAGATTCGATTTGTCAATTATAATATTGTGGAACCACGACGGAATTTGCTTTCCGGTTTTGTTTGACTTCAAAGAGTTCAGCTTCACGGGTGACAATGTTCTCCAGAGAAGAATAGCTGAGAAAAAGGACGAACGGCAATGACTAGCAAATCAATATGTATTTATCTGGTAGGTGTTCATAAACTAGGGGGAACGTGGGAGGCGTGTAAATTGATACCAAACCAAAGTCACAAATCTTCACTTTTAAAGTTGCCAGAGTAATTCTTTTGAAAGCACAATATCAAACAAAAGTCACTTTACATTTAGTTCACACTTATTACGCTTAATAGCTTCCACCCAACAAAATGATGTCATATATATATCAAGATCATTTACCTTGTCCAAAGTGATATAGTTTTGGCATACATCATTCGATTGAATGGACTTGTCAATAATTTAAATAAGTAAATAAGTATATAAAGAGCCCATACAGTTGAGCCTTGGTTTAATTTTCGATCAACACAATAGGTTTTACGCATCGTGGAACACGGATTACAGATTAGTGGCAACGAAATTCTGACTTTCCAGTTATATTTATTATAGCAAGAAATTATTTCCGCTGTAACATTTTCACAAATAGTAAAACATTGGAAGCCTTGGTCACAGTTTCTGTTTTCCTTATATCATAATACTATATATTGGATCAATGTCAGACTTTTGTGTGTTGGGTTATAAATGATAGAGCATTATCCAGTCCAGTGTTTCAATGTAATACCTGGTCTGTCAAAATACAACACGGCCTGCATTACTAAATGGTATTATTTTTCGTTTTATATATCAGAGTTTGCTCCGCGATGACTTTGTATTGTCTTGGCTTTAGCTTACCGAGAAAGTTGGTTTCAAACGGTTACAAAGCCAATAACTTTCCATTTCCATGAACCATGTGATTGACTTTTGACTTTAACGATTATCCATATGCTTTCAATTTAAGTTATAATTTGCCACACTGGAATTTTATCGAGTAAAATAAGAGGAACAATAAAATAGCTTGCAATCGTGTAAATAAAAAGAAAATGATTTTTGTATTCAAGCGAAAGATAAATTATTTTTATCGAACTATGCCCAAGGCTATCATGACTTAACTTTCACTTTCTATCCCGATTTATCTAATCGCATTAACTATTAAACATAAAACCGACATTCAGTATCCTGAGGCAGTCTTGCGGATTGTCACGCTTTTTAAAAATCTATCATAATCGACTTTAAAGGTTATACCAATGTGACGTCTTGGCTCATAATCACAGCAAACAGCAAATGGAGAAAACCATTATTTGTTAATTCATTCTGGACAGGCTTATTTTTATTGGGAAGAATGTACCAGGAAGTTATAAAATGCTCCAGAAAATCATCGGAGATTCTACTTTTCGGAAAACCGATTGTTCTTTTTAGGAATAAACGCATCTATAACAAACTCTATAATGAAAGTTATCGACATTCAGTAGTGAAGGTGGATAATGTATTGGCAAAAATATACAAACGTCCTGGGATCATATAAATAATAAATGTACAACACTAGGGAAGCAGGTCAACAACGTCTTTATACCATTTGACACAAACCATATGATGCTTATTCTTCATGGCGTAAAAATGACCCTAAAGATACTTTTTAAATAAGGCGATTAGCCCAAATTATCAACGATGGAGATCCCTGGGTGGTCTCGGCATTACTAGGCATTATAAAGAGATATTGGAATTGCATTTAAACTTACATGGTCAGTTGGTTTAATTGGGATTTTAAAATAAAGGTTATTTAACAAATACAAAAGAACCGGGAACGTGCAACGTCGTCGTATAAAAAATCGGACTCCGTCTAAAAAATGCCCCATCGTCCAAATTTATATTTATAGCATTTATAAGATGAGTATTGACTAGGGGCTCAGTTCCTCGTTTAATAACGGTAAACCAGCCCAAAGGGTGAAGGAAACAACTCTCACGGACAACAACACTAGACAAACCCAGATCTGCTTCCTGATACCACTTAGCTCTGCGACCACCACGGCACAGGTAGCTGCCACATAATTCAGGTAACAAGATAAAAATGATTTTCGAAGCTAACCAATTTAATGCATCAATACCAAGCCGTGAACGATTCGTTAGGATAGCATAGAACACTTGATTGTTCACACTTACATTATTATAACAAATTTTTCCAGCCAATTAACTATGTTCTTATGGCTGCAAGATATTATATATACAAGGCTCGATGTCAAGGGAGAAAACTTTATTTGCATTGCTATGTAAATTAAGAGAGCATTTAAAAATAGAACCCTATAAAGCAATTAAGAATGATAGATATGAATCAATTTTGAAGATATGGAAACAGTGGATTGGCCTAAGCTTCGTTACTAGATCTAAAATGTAACATTCCTCTAGGAAGTATGCCAATATTCTAGATGTATGTGTAAATGTAAAAGTGTACTGTAAGTGTTTAAGATAACAAACATGTCTTATATTTCTTTATTGATGTTATGTGGAAAAACATTTTGTGGGAATACAAAAAAAATATTGATTTATTCCAATTGGGCCGATGGTCACAGTGGCGTTTTTGTTTGTGTAACGTCACATCCGTATTAGAAGACAGCTATGTCCTAGAACACGATGGGAAATTCAAATTAAGCAACATGAAAGATATTGTTTGCCGTAAACTAACAATTTGTCTGGTAGAATAATTTGACAGAAAGGTGATTTGTTCGGCTTTCTAATGAGCGTCATCTTACTCTCCAGACTCGAGAAAATACCCATTAAACGAAAACAGAAATCAGGACTGACTTGACATCGTCAATATGACATTTTGCATTGCTAATAATGTCTGGATCGAGTTTAACAAGTGGCCTATACATCTTCAGTGCTGACATTTCTTGAACATCTGTTTCCAATCAAACAACAATTGCCCTTTTCTATTTCACATGCTTCGGGATAATGTAAACGTGGCTAGTATACATACTCATTGGTCCATTATAATTGATATTAAAAATTTAATTTACATTAGTTTATTTCTCTGGTTAGTTTTAATTTACATATTTCATTGTGTCAGCATCGTGTAGGGTGCTTTCTTTCACCGATTGGGCCGACACAATTTATAATCAAACAAACAAAAGTATTTCACTGTACTAGTTGCTCATTGTAACATCGACAAAACACAAACCATGGATCGATAACTAGGGGTACTTATTGAAACATATCTTACTCAAGTGCCTCAAAAGGGGGGCAGCTTTTGATGGGACGTTAACCACGAATGAAGATTCTGTGACAGATGGATGAAGAGTTCATGATAATCTCATAAGCATCGTTCTACCTCTGCGGACCAGAATACAGGTAAATTAATTAAAGGCACGCCTTTCCCCAGATATTGTTTATATGGCATTTTGTTTCTGTAATAAAGTATCAAAGGATTTACATCTGCCATCGTAACAGCGGTGACATTAATTAAACAATCAGACTTCTATTGACCTTTTCTTTGACATGACCTTCTGGTTAACACACCTGCCAATTCTACATAATGATTGGTAAATCAGAATAAAATTTATCAAAATAAAAGAGTCATTATAATAATCGGAAAAAAATATTGATTTTCTCATTGTTATTTTTATGTTACATAGTCTGCAGGGATATAATGTGGTTATCCGGCGAAAAAATTGAAAATTGCTTCACAATTTTTTTCCTTTCATCCTCATTCATGTGCAAATAACACAGTTTAAAGTTTTTGTGGTTGTGAGTTAGTATATATCGGAAAAACATTTTAGCTGATGATGGAAGGTTTGAGGGAAAATTATACAGTTTGAACGAAGACTGGCAGCAGCATATGATTGACATTAAACGTACCTTGGATGTAATGCACCTGGATTGCAAACAGTTAACAATCATTTAACAACATGAGAGTTGCAGAATACAGGTTTCAGCCAACCACGCTTCGATACTTTCAGAAAACAAACTGTGACCACAAAGTGTCAAACTAGGCAAGAAATAAAATTTGGTAAATCCGAAGTGAAATGCGTTTAAACGCATTAAACTCGGATGATAAATATATACATTTGAATCGACATCTTCCTGAACACATGAACGTGCTTTGTACATGAATCAACGTCCTCCTGTCAATTATTGCCAAAAAACACATGCTTCATTTTCTAAAATTAAAGCAAATTCATATTGTTTGAGTATGCAAATATCAGAACAGAACCAAGTCCTGTAGACTTAACACGTACATGTTTGGTACAGAAGGTTAATTTATTTAGTTCAAATTACATGCTGTCGCTTTACCCTATAAAAAAGATTGACAGGCAATGATTACTACCTCGACTATTATAACTGGTAGTCCAAAATATTTATCTCTGAAATCACCATCTATTAGGTTATACTGTCTTGATTTACGACCAAAATTACCCAACCCAGAATAGACGGACATTGGTTAAAACATTTTATACGTTTATTCCCGTTTGAATGGCTGAAGAGTTAGTTGCCTTAGCCAACAATAAACATCTATTGCCTTTACTAGCTTTTCAACATTATTATGTTGGACAGGTTTTATGAGATTAAGAAGATTTGTTTGATTTGGGGTTTCGCCGTACTCAATGCTATTTCTTTTATATGACGGCGTGCCAGCCCAATCGGTGAAGGAAACCACCTTTAACGATCCTGGCAACATGCAAGACAGGACAAAACATTTTCATAGCATTAAAAAAACAGGACACCACAACAAATCGGCATCCTGTGCCCGTTGGCCCAGAAAGCACCAGGGCACAGGAGGCCCCCACCCAAACAATCACGAGATTAAAAAGAAACCAATGCTGAACGGATGGGTAAAGATCACGCCAAGAGACAAAACTCTTAGAAGAAAACACTATAGGTAAATTAACACATTGAATAAACAATCGTAGTTTGATCCAAAAATACCTGCTATTTTATTTTTTGAAGTTGAAGTTGTTTTAAGCAATAATTCACTTTGATTTGGTTTTATTTGATTGGGGTCTTACACCATCTTTAAGTTTGTGTCACTCATAAATACGGTGTTCCAGCCAAATCGGAGAAGGAAACCACCCTAAACGACGCTGGCCACACAGAAGATACAATGACACATTTATAGCAACCCAGAACAAATCGGCATGCCGTTGCCCCGTAGATCAAAGAGCACGAGGGCACAGGAGGCGCCCACCGAACCACGAGCTAATTCACTTTGAATGATGGTGACTAGCTCTGGAAATACTCTAATGAATAGACATGAGTTTCGTGCGACGGTAGTTCGGAAACAATAGGCCTCAATGCCTTCTGTCAAGTTATAGCTCTCGTTGATTTTTATGAAGCGAAGAAATGAAAATTTGTTTATAAACAGCCATTTGGTAAAAAATGTAAGTTAAGTGTTTATTCATGCTTATACAATAACTATATGTATAATGTATATTAAAGATTGAGTTACGATAAAAAAAAGTTATATTTGACCGATGACAAATTAAACAAATAAGTCGGTTCACATATTGTACACCCGGTGTTCCCTCTTACTTTATCCAGTGGCCGTTATTTTGGCAGAGATCAGTTGGTTAGTGAACATCAAGACAACCGGCAAACAAAATAGCCCTTGTACTTATTTAAAGTGTCTGAACAATTACCAAGTTTTTGTTCGTTCCCAAGAGTGGAACAGAGGGAAATTTTTTTTACATTATTTAGTACAGTTTGTCTATAACGTTTTTAGCCAATGCTTGGTTTAATAGCTCTTGGCATTTACCAAGAAATGTTGCCCACAGTATATCATTAAAAATGGCGTTGGGCCAAACAATGCATCATTTTTCACTTCAACTAAATTCAGTATATATATCAGTATATTTGTAGTATAGAGGTTGTAGTATATAAATAGCCAAAATGTACATCAACAAAAACTTATCATAAATAATAACACATCAAAGTTTTGACGAGATAAACCGTATGAGATACATGCGAACAAACTCTACTTCTGTCTGAACACACATGTAGTTTATACAAACTGGCATAATGAATCCCCAGACAGCGACTTTAGCTGACAGACGAGTTTGACTGTCACTTGCTGTACGTATATGGTTTTTAACGCAATTACAAATTGGTTGATACATGTATATCGAGATGGTCACAGCGACGGGGATCCATCTGCGACCGAGCTATAGAAAATTTGTTGAGAGCAGAGAGATAAACAATGTATAGAACTCCTGTTTTGAGTTTGCATTGGTCCGGGTGCAGATTATATAACTACGGTTTACTAATATGAACAAGATATCTAAGCGTTGAAAGAATGCTATACATATAGAAACAGAGAAACGTTGATACATTCAGTAAAGGAAACCTCTATAGCACTCCTTACGGTTGTTTCGTTAAGTTGATATAAATAATCCAGTTGGGGTTCTGCATAGTTGCCAATTTGCCAACTGTTTTACAACAACACCACATGCTCGTGGGTCATTGCTTTTGGGGCCACCATATCGCTTAATTCAGTACATCTGCCCCTACTGTATGCGATATTCGAAGATTCAATTGAGAACACAAAAACTACAGATTTTCTAGTTGGATGCCATATTGAGAATCGAAATCGAAATCGAACTCGAAATAAAATGGTTCGACACACACTATGATGAGTTATTATTGATCCTTCGAATCCCTTAAGGTCTCTTTGAATTGGGGAAGTTTTCTAGCGCATGCAATATTTGGTTGTTAGTTGATAGGTAAATGTAGATTACAGTTGGGGGACCGCTCAAATGTTGTAAAGGGTTAAAATACATCTTGTATTAAACACAATTCCTCCCAAGAGTGGCGTGCTGCTAATGGTTTAGTAGAGGTACTCTATATAGCCATTTTTATTCTGCACAGCGTGCAAACATGCCGTGAAATACAAAGTAATCTATACTTTAGGTGGTAATGTAATAAACATTTATAAAATAAATGAGATAATAACGTCTAAAGCAATGACACTATTTGGTCTTCAAGTTTTCTCCAAGAGAAAGGTCGTAAAATCCAAACAACTTCAGAACTTCGAGGGTTCAATGATGCCAATCATAGTGTTTCATCAAGCGTGTTCAAGTTGTTTCCAAAATTGATTAAGATTTTTTTCTCTTCTGATAACGTAAATACTGTCTTCGTTAGGACAGAAGCGGTTAAAGATAATGAAGCGCGAATATAGTGTACAAGGTGGAAATGTGTAAACATATGCCGGAAATGTTTTGGTGTACAAGGGTAACTTATTATATCGATCGACATGATATTCTCTTTATTAATTGCATTGTTTATTTATCTATAGGATTGTAGTTCAACGCCGTACTCAAGCGTATGACGACTCTGTTCGTCTGTGTTTGGCGACCAACTAATCAGCGACTTCGTACTCACTTCTAGAGTCACCGGAAACTTGAAGACATGACTTCACATATAAAAATGTTTTTTCAAAGGCCTATCAGCTTGGGTAGAGTGACGGAATCCGTATAGTGGAAGACAAACTTCCCACTAATCACTCCCTTCTTGATGCTAGATGCCTTTGCGGAAGTCACTTTAACCTATCCACTACGTACTGATTCTACATGCTAACATGTTAGCTAGACTAAAAAACGTCTTAAAAATGTGTGTTCAAATAAATAAATGGCAATCACGTGTGCAAACAATAACCGTTTATATTAGTTACATCATAGCATTTGTAGAAAATAGCATGCAAGTTTAATTGGTCTATTTTTGACATAGGATTTCATATGATCTCTGTTAGTTTTATTGTGGTTTTACGCCTTACTTTAGGACGTATGATACTTTAAATGTTGTAACACTACTCCAAGATCGCTAGTTTTCAGTACGTTATAGGCTAAAAATGATTGATTCGAAGCGTAGACTTTGAAACCCCACAGTTGTCTCTATATGGAATTCGACGTCATGGAATGGATTTTAGCAGTCAAAAACTTTCTGTTCAAATAGAAAACACTCTAGTGGCAAATATTGATTAAAGATATATGCAGGCAGATTACTGATTGTTTGTCACGAAAACCAATCTATCACTCCAAGCTTATTATCCTTGTTTTTGTGGATACGAGTATGGTTTGTTTGATTGATTGGGGTTTATGCCGTACTCAAGGTCTTTTCACTTATATGACGTCGTGCCAGCCCGATTGCTGAAGGAAACCACCGTTAACGACACTGGCAACACACAAAGCATTTACATAACATTAACACCAAATGGGCTTCCTGTGTCCTCCAGCACAGAGAGCACTATGATACAGGAGGCTCCCACCCAACCGTTACGAGTATGGAGAGGCTTAACTAAACAAGTGAGAAAAAAAAAAAGAAGACAAATACAGCTTTGAACATTTTTGAACGTATGTATTCACAAGCTTTCGGGAAAGACATCATCAGGTATTGTTTATTTCTTTTAACATTTGAACGAACTAATGTCAAACACCAAACCACGACCTTACAGCACATGCTGTCTTTGCATTTGTTGAAGTTTGCGTGTTTCGTCTGGTTAGAACTTAAAAAACGTTACAAATGCACACGAAATGAAACAAATACGAACAAAAAATCGTGTCAGTAAACGTGAGAAAAAGTTTTTCGACGCGGCAAAATCGATAAAATATAGAGCTGAGAATAAAAAAAAGTGTTTTTGTTATGTTATTCACAGCTGTCTGAATCAACTCAATCAGTCCCAATGTTTGTTTGAATGACTTTCGTTTGCTTCAAACAAAGTTAATAGACATCTCGCGGGAAATCAGACGAGTGATATTTAACGAGCGGCGAAATATCACTGAACATATTACGATGTGACAATTTGTCGATAAATACACGAGGATGTTAAAATCATTGCGAGTAAAATACGAATAAAAGTGGAAGAAATCATAAAACACCATTTGTAGGAGAAAGACTAAATATTTGTTATCTTTATTTGTTAAGCAACACCTCTCCGACTTAGACAAATAGTCAAGTAGTGATGCCAGAGAGCTTTGGAAGAAAATAGGAAAATACATTTGTACTTATCATGAAATGTTAACTAAAGGCCCTAAATCCTATGCAAATTCTAAGCGTGAACTGAAAAATCAATCATATTAGTTCTTTGACTATTTCCGTGTCTCATTAAACAGGTAGGTTATATCGAGCCAACAAGGCCTTAAATTGGTGGTTCTGTGAAATTGAAAATACAGGTCGGTTGAAGGAGAGATTTGCCAACAGGGATAATCAATCTGGCGATGATCAAATCCCAAGAGGCTGTCAGTCAAACATCTTAATGATGATAGCCTATGAAGGAAGAAGGAATGTTTGGTTTCAATGTCTCGAAAATGAGGCGGTCACTAAAACCAGTGTTACGAACGAGCGGATACCGCATGAAGTCCATAAATACGTTACTGATAGAGATATTAGTGATGAGTTATATCGAGCAGAGGGAGATCGATAATAAAATCAGTTACTCTTTTCGAAATGGAAACGTTCAATAAAGCGACGTAAATGAAAACATATCAAACAGAAAGCCATTCATTTTGAAATAAAGGCAAATTTAATTAACGATTGCAATGACACAGACCATCGCGTTTTTTATATTGAAATATTTCGAAAGATTACACAGAACAGACGCCCTCAAATGCCGGATTTACGTGTGCACATTTTAACACCAGTGTCGACAAAGTGTTTTCATACTTATATTTATCATTACTCGGAATGTTATTCTTAACACGTTAATATTAAGTCGCGCCAGCTCTTTAATCGTGCCATTTCTGAAGGTGAAATTTGCGACAAGCAATGATAAAGCACCCGGTAATCAGAGGATGTATATCACGTTTCAATCCCACAAAGTGTGGAAATTACACAGTTGAACGTAGGGGCCATGTTGATTATTAGCTGTTTGAGAAATATGCCAACAGAAACCAAACACCTATGTATGATTAATGGTTGCATAAAATGTTTGTTTTCTTGATTGAGGTTTTACGCCGTACTAAAGCTTATTTAAGATATATGACGACGTGCCAGCCAAATGGGGGAAGGGAACCACTTGAAACGACACAGGTAACACAGACACAGACTAGATACTACAGGACATTCACACGGCGCAAAACAAGACGCCACAACTAGTCAGCTTCCTGCTACCCCTTGGCCCAGAGAGAATTAAGATACCGAAAGCTCTCACCATCCATCCGTCTGCACAATATGCAGAGTTTTGCAGTGATGCTGTGTGATTCAATGCTGCTGAAAAGCACAGTACAGAAATAATAAAACAGGGTGTTACGCAATGTCACCACAAACTTTAAGTTAACTTCAAATTAAAATCCATCATATTTTTGTTATGTGTGCACCTTATAAATGCCGCTTAAACAAGTTTACCTACTATGGTGGCATGAACAAAAACTCATACACAGCAGTAATCCCAAATCCCTTGCGAAATACTTTTGTACTGGAAAAAAGGTGTCGTGAAATGCTTTCACAAAATAGGCAGCTTTTAGCTATTTGGATGAATATTGAAACAATAGCTTGAGTTCAGTACATAACGGAAAGTAAAATACAAATCGGCATATTTGAGGGCATTGGCTCAGACAACGCCCACCAACGCAACAACAACATCTCTAGCGATACACCCGACTTCCGTAAACAAATACACAACGTATGTACTATAATGTCGTACGAGAGTGTGATAGAAAATGTTATACATGTAGGCAGTAAAATGTGTCCCACATGGGCACACTTAAGTCACGGTTCTGGCCTTTGTATTCATGGATAAAAACATTTCAAATCCACAATGGGAAAAGTTCCGTTTGGCTTAGTAAAATATTTATCACAACGAGTCCGTTGAAATGGATTACCTAAAAAAATAATCGAAATTTGCCATTTTTTTTAATGTTATTTCTAGTCCTACTTTAAGCCTACATAAGTTGTGTTGATAGATATTCGGAAACGAAAAAAAATACTGGTCAATTTTAGATTGCAATTTTTTTTAAGAACAAGAAGGCATTGAAAATAATTCACTTGATAAACCTTGTGTTATTTATTGTACAAACTACAGCATGGTGAATATATGGTATAAAACTGAAAGTGGTTCAGCTATTCATAAAATCCTGCAGATAATTACTGCAAATAATGCGATCAAGATAGTGTGTTACAGCACTGTCACAGCGAAAAGGTATCATACAATGCAGGTGTTTTTTTTAGACGCCATAGCGGAAAAACTTTATGCGAGACGATTTTTGTTTGTCATAAGTCATAAGTAAAACTGTATCAAATGCGTCACGAGTTTACGCTAAGTTATAGTGGCACACAAGAAAAAACATTGTCAATAGCTGGCATAAACGATATCTAGTTTCTTTTTAATACGTTTGTTTGATTGTTTGATTGGGGTTTTTCGCTGTACTACTTAATATTGATTGATTGGTGTTTAACGCCGTGCTCAAAACTATTTCACTTATATGACGTGCGGTCTATTCCAACAGAAGACGGCGACTCACAACAAAAATGTTTAGTCATTTAAGTGTTATCGTTGTTAGAAAGATGATATTTTCTCCACTGTTAAGTATGGCAGCATATAATATAATCTGGAAACATGCTGCCCTTAGCCAATGGGCCCGTTCTTACTGCACTGATATGACGGCGTGCCAGAGTCATTTAGGGTGGTTTCCTTCATCCACAGAAGACACGGTACATTTATAGAACCAATAACAAAAAACAACTCGACTTCCCGAAGCTCCTTATCTCCCACCGAACCACCGGCTCAAAACTTAGTAGATTATAAATATACTTTAGGACATGTAACAATTTGGAAATTATTAAAATATGAAAATGTATAGAATTGGTGTTAGATCTCTCATATCACGACACAAGCTTGTGTACCTATGTGTCATGTAAAGTAAATGTAATTCGTTGAGTTTCTATATTTTACAATCCTCAAAGAGCGTTGTTTTAAAAAAGAAACATACAACACATTGTTTTCTTATAATAAGATTTTGAACACGGCAATTAATTGATGCAAGATTCAGGAATTAAGGTGAAGATATATATGATCGCTGTTGACTAAGACCTCCCCAACCTTGTTTTTAAGCTGTTGATCAGCATGGTATAATGGCAAACACTTCTACTATGTTATTACAAATTTTCCAGTTTACAGCACAAAAAGCTATATATTCACACTGCAATTAAACGATAAAAATCGAGCGTTTTGTTAGTTTTAAGTTAAAAAAAGGGGAAGCATCAGAGTTTCAAATACTTCTCATCGAAATACGGTTATGCTACGTACCTTTTCTTTATGATGGCGTAGCAGATAAAGTTTAAGTGAACGGCTTTGGCTTCACGTAGGCCAAATACTATTTGTTTCTTGTACGTCATAAGATTAGGCGTTGTGGTTATGTTGTCCATAGAAACAACGCATACATAATTGATGTCAATAATTGAGACATATGGTGTTTAGTTTAAGTTATTACCACGTGATATTTCATAAATAAACAAGGCCGAGAATTGACCTGACTGTCGCCGATTGTCCTCCCGCACAAATTCGTAGAATTTGTAACCCTTTGACGCATTTTGAAGCGACGGGCTTACGAAGTCAAATGACAATTGGATAAGAAAATATAGACCATTTGTTTTTATCCCACCGTTTTGATATTTTCTACGGTTTTTGTGTCTTTTGAAAATAATCTTTCAAAGTTGACAATATATATATCTATCTCTTATATTTCTTTGAGCGCAGGCATCTTGCCGTTTTCACTTCTCTGGGTTTTGTTTGTCGTTTTCTTTTTATGGAGATAAGGTCTTAACTCGTAATCCTGCTGCATTAAATAAACTTACGTATTTGTAATCTTTTGAACATTTACTAAAATAAAGCAAGAGGAGACGCCTTGTTGTTTATGTCAACACAGACGTTGCCATATGTGTGACAAAAGCCAGGTGAAGGTGTTGGATTCGATTCCCGTAAGCCTTGAGCGTCTCTGCCTCTTATTGGCAAAGTTTTCCGAACTTGAGCTGTTCTAACAAACAGTCAAAACTAAATAACATTAATATATCCGGGGTTGCCAAGCACACAAACATATATCCATTCCAACTGTGATATGACACCATATAGTATATATTTAATTAGTGGATAATCAGTATGCTGTTAATATACCGTATAACTATCGATGATAATATTTAGGATCAACTATATAATTAACTTGAAACTTAATAATTAAACGTTTCCACGCGGAAACATCTGTGCAACACTATAACCTAAGCATGCTATAATTCTATAGTAAAATACTGCCAGTTTGTTTTTTACAAAATCTAATTATACTTATATTAAACTCGATATTGTTACTGTTCAATTACGGTATACGGGTGTCTAGTCATATTTTTGTAGTTTTGTTGTCATATAGACGCGCTTTCTTTCTAGTTAACTAACCTATTCGTCGCCACACAACGTTCAATTACCATATTTCACTACACAGGGATGATATTATGAAATTTTATTTCCGTTTTTATTGTCAAATGTGACCCAAATGACACAGAACAACATAATGTGCACATCCTTCCTGTGGATAGAGTCATTCATAATGTTTCTACATTGTTTTGTTTCCAGGCATTTCTATAGGTGTCTTATTCAACCAAATCGAAATATGCAAGCTAGCTATTATCTTGGAATTTCTGAAGGAATGCACTGATCTGATCTTCATTTAAAAATGTCAACAGATAAATGCTTTGGATTCAAACGGGCTAAAACAAACTTCCTTCGTGTTAATCGACACAAATCAAAGTGCTAAAAGCAAGTTATAGTTTAGTCCTACCCGAAAATTGTTTTCTAAAAGGCACCCAAACACACAGTTATGAGGATATGGGATAAACTGTATAGCCGCATATGGTGTAAAATCAAAAATGATACTCTTTTTTCTGTCAAGTTTCACTTAAATCCGCTCAATCGACAAGAGAGTATGCCTATATAGAACCTTCATGTACACATTATAGAGCAAAGAAAGCTGTATTTATTTATTTGTTTGGTGTTTAACGTCATACACAAGAGTATTGCACCTACTGTACATGTATATGACGACTTTGCGTTGCCGGTGTATGGTAGAAATCCGGGCAGAAACATCGTAAAAACCATCTCGCGAACTCCGCAGCCACCGGAAAACTAAGAAAGCTGTTAATGGAACATTTGCTTGCATGCGGATTGAATAAGAGTATACTTTACCTGTGTATGCCACTAAATAGTTTGTTATACAGCGTGGACACAATACACCGGTTATGTATGAAAAACGATTGAAAGATTCAAGACATGATAATGGTTGATATAAAAAAAAAACTCAATCTAATTTTAAAGCTTTCTACTTATAGAACTTAATCGTGTAGGAAACATATTGCAAAAATGTGATAAACTGGTGAAATTCTAATAACAAAGGTCTTAAATTTAAAATGTGACAAAGTTTGTATCTCTATATGTAAATGTAGCATAACTAGCCTGACTTACCCGAGTTTTGGCTCTTGCCTTCAGTAATATTTAAGTGAGCAGATCGTGTCACTCTTCAAACGATAGAGTAAGTTCAGCAAAGTAATACCGGATACTTCCACATTTAATGTTACACGATGTTGTCAGTTTCTATCCGCCTGCACAAGTGGCTGCGCTGATAGATGATCCGCGCCGAATGCTCTAATATCCCGCGGCCTTGTCAGCCGAGGAAGTTGATTGGACGACGCCGGAGAGCATTGTACTGCTCATGATCGGACTGACTAGGCCAAGTTCTCTCTTATACACGAAGGATTATCTATTCGACCATGTTAATAATAGTAGTACAGCAAAAAATAACCAGCGACAAACACAAACTGCGAAGCATTACCGCCTGGCTATGATCACATTAATGATACAACTAGCTATAGCTCCGAACAAATAGTATATGAACTACATGGCTGTCGTATCAGCGCTGCTGGATCTCTGATTGAATTAACGATGATGAATACAACTTGAGGCAACTCAGGGATTAACGGGTAGAAATAGAATATGTCTGCAAATTTAGGCTATGAGCTAGAGATCTCCATATTCTATCTGAATGATCCTTTCTTCGTTCATTTATCAACTACGCAGAGTTGTTTTAACTTTATTTGTAACCACCAAATGTTACTCTCTACATGAACAAAAAATGCAGCAGAGAACTGACGTACCTTCGATATTGATTGATTGGTGTTTAACGCCACATTCAGCAGTATTTCGAGTATGCTGTGGCGTGGGTGTACCTTCGTGATTACAAAGCGCCGCTCTAAAAGTCAAGGACATAAACAAAATGTTCGACAGATAGTCTGAACAATAAAAGACTGGACATGAGATTTTGAGGGACTTTCATATGGCAATTTGCCACATCATCTTCATCGTTTGAGTTTATACTTGATATGTCAACATATCAGCCATAATAAATAACCACGACTGAGTTCGGAAATATACTATTGTAAAACACCGTCTTTTTCCCAGATTCCATATTTTTTCTTTTCAAAACTAAAGTCATCAAACAAGATACAGTATATTAGTACACACACACACGACATGGTACTGCCCATTTGATTACAACCTTCGCCAGTGTATATAACTGGCTTGGTCATAAAGAAGCACCATTTTATTTTGTCATATTCGGTAAATTGCCGTGAATTATGCGGTCGTCGTCAGGCGAATTGCAGTTATATAGGACCGCTTATGCACACAAAGTTAGGTTTTTTTCAACGAACGCTGATAGCCTCATTCTTTAAAGTTTCTAAAACCATTTTAAACAGTTAGGTTGAAATAAAAAGAAGTACCAGTCCCATAATCCTGTCACAATTCAAATTAAACGTTAAGAGGGCTGGCCATTTTCACTCATAATTAATGTGTCAACAAAGCCTTCAATCCCTCTGTGGTGAATGACCTTATATGTAACGAGTCAGCGCCTTGAATCTTGCACGGGGCGGGGCTAATAAACGTTGATTTAGAGTAACCTCGGTACATCATCAAAGGCTGATCCAGATGTGACAGCAAATTGACACATCCTCGTGAAAGTAGCGCACTTTGTTATAGTGTTTTAACAGACCACCCCCTTCCCCAAAGCCGATTCACGGGGACTTTACTTGAGTTGGCGTGGCGATTACCAGTGGTAATTATCCCCAAATTATCCTATTCCTCAAACGGTTGTTTTAAATCCCCCCCCTTAAATTGCTTATTTGAGTTTTTATTCCTTAAAGGTATTATACCGCAGAATTTCGGCAAAAAGTCGACTAAAACAAATTAAATCGGGTTTTCTATATTCTAGTAGTATAGCCCAAAGTATAAGCTTTTAGAAAATTGCAACATCGAGAATGTGCGATATACCGATGCGACCCGCATTATAGATTTTACAAACTTATTATTATTTTAATATGGTATATCGCACATTCTCAAGGTTGATTTTTCTGAAAGCTTATACTTTGAGCCATAATAGAAAAATATAGAAAACCCGGTTCAATTCGCTTTGCTGAAATTTGCACCCAGCATTTGCATCACAGACGACGACGATAGCAATACTCCTTAGCCAAGGGCTGAGGAGTAAAAAGGCTTTGTCTTGAGATAGCGTTTATCAGATACACTATATGTTAGTCTCTTTGTTATCTAATGTTTCCTCTCCTATATACAGTCTAAACAGGACAATTCAGGACGTCACAACAAATAGACTTTCTGATGCGCTTTACCTCAGAGACATGAAGCTTCTGCCAATCATCTGCAGGTAAATACAGGTGCAAACACCAGTCAAAGGCGTTTGCATGTATTTAATTGACTTTTTGATGTTTATTATCGCACCCACGAGCAGTTTACTTATGTAACGAATTTACAAAAGTAGACGCTAAACTTGAGCTGCATTGTATTTTCACATGCGTTATTGGCGTCATCGTTTGTCATGTTCACTATTTCATTCTAAAAATACTACGATGCTGCCTCATTTGACTTGAATTCGATGTGTACTATTGCTGCAGAAAGACAACTTTCCATCAATAACTGTGAATTAACTTGATAAGCGGCTTAAAAATAGTATACAGCTCGAATAAACTAATATTGAGCATGAAAGATGTTTTAGATCGTTTTATATACGGACATGCCTACAAAATTCCTCTATTTGTAGTCCATTGTCCAAAAAATGGAACTAGAAAAAAATTATTGATTTTTCTTGAGAGAGAGGGAGAGAGTCTACTTTGCCCCTAGAGATATAAAATGAAAGCCAGTTTAGGATATGAAAATAGGATATGATGTCTTTGTCATTGATGGTTGGTTACAGACCGCAACACAGATACATTCAGGGTCAAGTGATATCGTCTCCCACTGTCCAAGAAAGATACAGAAAAATGCACAGAAATCAATACCAATAAGCGAGGATATTGGTATCTCGAAATAAGTAAAGGAATAAAAACGGATAATAGTTAATTCCGCAGGGAGAGCATTCAAGAGTTCTCAATAAACTAGTGTTCAGGTTTATCGCCAAGGACAATTTAAGAAGCTCACTAATATGACGACTGTCAGGTTTGGAATTGAGTACCGGAAAGCCAAATAACTGGTAATTCGGATCTGTCTATGCTAGATAACGCTTAGTCGCTTATGGGCACCCTTCTACTGTGAAGTTCAGACACAAACTATGTGTATTGTGACAATTCCGAGTAGTCTTTCCTGGAAACGTACACCTGTGAAATTTCGACGTGAAATTCAGACCAGAAATAACAACTTCAAGTCAATTTAAGTTGATAATATGAGAGACTGCATTCGATTGACGATTTCAGTTAGATAGTGATCAAATCTTAATAAGCGCATTTTTCTTAGCGGAGTTCTAGATACATTTAAGGAACAAACAGCATATTTAGATTCATTAACTGTACATTAATTGCGTAATGTTTATTTCAATTTAGTGTACTTAAGCCTATAAAAAATCGCACATACGAAATGCCTTGCTGTTTCCATGGCAACAAAAAATTTCATTCCCCAAACAATTCAATCCAAACGATGAGTTGCCTCTAACAAGCTTCAGACGGGTCTAAAGAATTTCCACCTTAATTAGGGGTATACATTACATGTACAACTTTGCCTTTGAACGCTTTTTAATTCGGTGCCGCTGGTCAAACTGGCGGATTGTTTATCTTGCCCACGTGCACATCTTCAGAATGGCTCAACGGTCCACGTACTGTAGATAGAGAAGTAAATTGAAAGATCCGAAGAACAAGAACCAAAGCAAAGGGAACCAGAATTGTTGTTCTCTATACGATTGCTAGATTGTTCAACGCCGTGCTTAGCAGTATTTCACAGATAATGACAGTGTATATACAGCAGTAAACAGTATCCCAACGAAATGCAATATACTGCATGGAGTCACTTTCCTCGCCGTCTGTGGCTGACATAAAGGATTGTAGGCGTATGTTACATTTTGTTTTGAATCCCTATGGATCTGATTCTGATGTATCTCAGATAGATCTGACATAAGAATATTACTCTAGGGGAGAGGACTTGTCAATTATAATGTAGTACAACCACGATGGGATTTGCACAATCAGTTTTCTCTAACTAGTCTTCATAGCGTCAATGCTTAACAGGACTGTGACGCTAAGTCTAGCAAAAGGAGGAAATACGCACGCACATAGCGATGGTGCATAGCGCGTGGAAATATGAAACCGGCACAGATTGTCGTTGCCACCATTACATGTGCATTACGCCGAACGCGGCCCAACAAGTAAAACTTTGGAAAAACCTCCTTTAGTTCACACCTATAACGTGTTTGGGCGCAACACAACATAACACCAGTCAATGTCTTTAGTGGGTTAACATATACCAACAATGTAAACCATTGAGTTTTGTCCTCGATTGACAAAACGTGTTCTATGCCTTTCCGAGACTGGCGAATACAAAATCAATGTGTAGATCAGTGGCAACCAAATTGTCTCCTACCAAAATGTAAGTCGGCCAAATATTTAACTAAAGAAAGAGGAAGTATAAGAATGAGCATAGTCTGTCAATAATAACTTTAACAGGTCCAGGGAAATGACTTTATCAGTGGCCGGACAACATTTGATAAAAACAACCTTTTATTGGTAAATATGATTCATAGTTATATTTGACGAGATTTTTTATTTAATTTGATGTTTAACGTTTAACGTCGTGCTCAAGAGTATTTCATCCACATGACGACTTTCGTTGCCAGTGTATGGTTGAAAACCGGGAAGAAAACTCGTAGAAACCACCCCACGAACTCAGTAGCCACAGTTAAAGTTCCCTTTTATACCTTAGTTCCCCAGGGAATCGAATCCCACTCATGTCTTTGTCAAGCTATTCATCTCACTTCGGGTGTGGATGAAACATTTGGCAAACTAAATAACGGGATGTGTTGTTATACACTTGTGGGATGTGATTAATGTTTAGCCTTTTTCCAAAAGCCATGTGCTTTCCATTTTAGTTTTTTTTGTCGCACTGGGATTTGATCGAGAACGCGACCAGAAATAATTTGCTTTTTTGAAATATTTTTTTGAACTGGCTGGCAATGTTTTAAATAAAAAGAAAATGAGTTGAACTGAACTAGAAAGTAAATTATTTTCTATAGTACATCGCTTAAGGCAATTGTTCTTCAACTTTCTGTTTCCGTGCCGGATAATCCCATCTCGCTTACTATTAAACACAAAAACCGATATTCGTTTTCCTAGGGCATTCTTCCGGGTTGCCATGGTGTTAGTTAAATCCATCATTATTGACGTTAAAAGTTGTGTAGTCTTGGCTCATAATCAGAGCCAACAACGACTGAGGACAAATGGCTATTTGGCCCTTGATTCAGGGCATTCATGTTTTATGATGACAAAAATACACACAAATTCCTCAAAGTTGTTCGAGAGAGCACGTATGTGCCAAAAACGTGAACGATGTTTCACAAGTTTTTCCCAACAGTATTTTCGAAGTTTATTTCCTTAAGGCCCGTTCACACGGCAACATTTAAACCGGCTTAAATACCAATGTGGCTTTAGGCCGGTTTGACGTTGTCCGTGTGAACGCCCGCTAGGGGTCTTTAAGTTGGTTTAACTTCGCCCACTTCATATGTGGCTTTGAACCGGTTTCAACATTTAAAACGGTTTAAAATGTCCGTGTGGACAGACCCGACTTAAATGCGCCGGATAACAATAAACGCCAAGTCACAATGACGTTGATAAGTTAAACCGACTCAGACTAGTCCGTGTGAACGGACACATTTCTGAACCGGCTTAGAGCCAGTTAGGACAGTGGTCGTGTGAATGTTAAGTTTTCAAAACCGGCTTGGAATTTAAACCGGTTTAGAATTAAGCCGGTTTAAAATGTTGCCATGTGAACGGGCCTTTAGACTGAACAGATTATTGTTAAAAAAAATTGGCAGGCTGACCCCTAAAGGGAATCGACCCCAAGACCATCTGAGCTTGGCACAGAATCGCCAGCAGGACATGCCGGCCACCTAGACCACTCAGCTATCCGACCTAGGTTCGATTCCCGTAAGGGTCTCAGTCTGCAAGATTTTCTAAACTAGAATCTGTTAAGTCTAAGAGAGGGTTATCCAAGAAATAAAATTACTGTTAATGGTTACTTTCTAAAGGACACAAAAACAAAAAACCCTAGATGTCGATTCTTTAAAATACTCCAAAACTACTCCGTTAGAGCAGAAACTCCTTCATTTCAGGTAAAGTGAACCTGAAAATCAAACTCTATAAAGGACGGAATGATATTTATGTGGACAAGTAAAAAATAATCAGCCTTGGAGACAGTTTTGTCAAACGTCAAAAATAGAATCGTTCGGATAATAAATTCACAGAAACTCAAAGAATGACAACAATGCCTTTATGCAATTTGACCAAAACAAAACGTAGTTTACTCGTCTTGTTTAGAATAATGACAAAACAATATTAGTTTAAGTAAGATGATATTAGCAGTACAATATATCACTGGTGGAGATCTTTTGGTGTTTGGTTATCTGAACATTCATAGGCTTGTACAGAAACTACTAGGCAAATAAACGGATAATAGAAATGAATTATAAATGCCGTGGCAACAAGAAATTTGATACTCGGAATTAGCCATTGCACCCGATGATTTGCATATGACAAGCTGCAAACGCGTATCCATGATTAGTGGGTATATGTTATAACTATGCCAATTCTTTTGTTTGAGTGGTTCGGCCTTTCTATTGAGTATCATACAGTGGATAGATATACCGATACTAACTAAAAACATAACCATGGATGCCTTATTATGGTCGATACAACAGTTTCGTTTGCTTATTATGTCTCTGAACGATTTACGAAAAACGACAATACAACGGGTTGGGCATTTATTAAAGATCGGCTTCCAATGAACCGGCAATTGTCCTTTGTAATTTTCATAAGGTTCTGCATTATGTAAAAGTGGCAATTGTACATAAATGATAATAATAGCAGTTATCGAAAAAAATTCGCAAGACACCTAGTTATTTTACTGCATATTCTGCTGTACTGGTCGACTAAATTTTCTTATTACCGATGTTGTTCTGTTTGGGGAAACAGAAAGCGGTTTAGCAGCTGTTTATAAGATTCGCAACTGAGCACCGCTAACGTGCCTCGAGCTAAGATTCAACTTGACTGATCAAGTATAGTCTTTACTAACTGGCTTTGTTGCATTCAATGAACAATCACTGGCTGATTGATTCGGGTTTCACGCCGGTACTTTATGTTATTCCACTCATATGACGGCGTCCCAACCCAACGGGCGAAGAAACACACCCTCAACGACAATGACAGCATATAAGAACGACTACACGGACAGGACTCATCAGGACAAATCAGCTTCCTGGTCTGCTTCAGAGGACCAGGGCACAGAAGCCCAAACCACCTGTAAACAACCAGTGGACGAAACATTACAGTAGACGAGAGCCCAAGTAGTGATTATGTCCAGTTTACGTGTCAGGCGTTGATCAGTCATTGCATAAAAACTTTGTATCATTTTGGAAACAAACTGAAATTCCTACTACAAAATAAGAGTTTATTGCAGTCAGTATTCTTTGTAATAATGTTGTGGACCAGGGTTTGTATAGTACATTATGAATCATTGGCGGAACGGACGGATAAAGATCACATCGAGGACAACACGTTTAGAATAAAAAAACCCTGATAAATGAACACATTGAAAAATGGTGGAAATTGGTTCCAGAACACCAGCCATTTTGGTCTGGCATTAAAGCTGCTAAAACAATATTTCAATTTTAATGATGGTATCGAGTTCCGACTAAGCTATAACGAATTACCGTGTGGTTCGAGAGAACATAGCTTCAGAACGAAATGACTAACTGCTTTCCGTCAAGTCCAAGCTCGCTGTATTGTCATACCACCGAGAACAACAATTAATTAAAAAAGTGGCAATTTACAGCTTCGCGAAGATTGGTTATTCATTGGCGATTGATTGATTGGTTGAATGATTGGTGTTTAACGCCGTGCTCAGGGGTATTTCAAGAGTGACATGGAAGCCATTGATGTGATTATTTCGGTGATTTTTGCTGCAAGAGAAAAAAGGTAATTTATAGGATTGAAACGAAGGTGGATATTTGTGACCATATCTTATTAGATCTGATTCTTAGCAAAATAAAATGTGCTTGAAAATGACCGTAATAGAACTAAAGGCAATATTATATCCAGATACATAAACAAAAATAATCAAAATTAGTTACATGTACGCCCCATTTCAATTCATTTGTATCTGTGTAAATCTGCTTAATCTATATATTTTATCGGTGTGACGTCAAACTTGGCCTCAAACTTCGATTTGTCCTCAATAGCCCACCATACAACACACTGTTAGTTACTGTTACTTGCTGCCAGAAAATCGCAAAAAAACATTTAAAACTATATTCGCCAACAGCTCATCAAGGGCTTCCATTTCACCATACTTTATTTTAGGTGAACTTCTCCTTTTACCAAACTATGTACTTTCTATACAGTGCGCAATCAGTTTGTCTTCCTAGGCTGATTTTAAATAGTTATCGCTTGTCATCTCTAAGGGCGATGTTGTCAAATGCATGTCATTGGAATTTTGGTTTCTTTGGCTGATTTCGGTTTGACTTCCTGTAGTAATTTACAGAAGGAACTATATAGTCCGTCTAGTTTGTAGACTGGTTTTATAATAGTGATTGACACAGCTGTCGATCGGTTGATATATTATTTCTGCGTCCATTACATACCCAATACAAAACTAAAGCAAAACTTCACAATAGTTACATGGGCTGTAAATAGAATGCTGACAAAATAAATATTTCTTCTTGTACTTAGTAGTGTGCACATATCTGTAAATCATAGGTGTGTTTATTGGAGAATACAGAGTTTCCAGTCACCAACGCTCTGTGCTGCCAGTGCGACCATCATTGTTTTGAACCTACGGATTTAACGGGTATTTATGATATTTACATATCAGAAAATATTATTGACTTTATTCAAAATTTCTTTAATCAAAACGAGAGAGAGAGTTTTGCTGTCTGCCTTCTGGAATGGAATTCGGGTTTCATTCTATTTTAAGCCAGTCACCATCCCTCCTTATAATCCCAATAGAAGCATACAATTTTTCGTCAATGCATTCATGAGATAGGTGTAAATAGATTCTGCCGGGAGGCGTCTGAATTGGAAAATCCAGACTAATATATATTCATAAATCCCCGGACAGCAACTTTAGCTTGATACTAGCCGTATCAATGTTCGAAATATAATATCAGAAACACAATAATATTAACCAAATCTGACTTCTCAATCGACATCAAGTACATGTATGGCATTATCAAATCAGAAATATCATTCTTAAAACCTGTAATTCCAGTGACTAATATAACATATTATTGTAAGTCTAAAAACAATATCAACTTCCTTTTAATTAGAAAATGGCATAATAAATGTTGAAATAATGAGACAAGATTAAGTTATCTTTTTGTCGGAATTAAACTACTCGAGTGTAATATCAGACTATATATTAACAGATTTCCTCGCTTAAAATACCATAAATATTTATCAGATTGACCTTGGCTAACCACACGTTCCACTTGGCTTACAGTCAATTACTACTACTACTACTACTACTACTTTTAATTGATTAAGCCCTTTGACTCTCACTAATATTGATAAACAACGTTGCCCCATATCCAAAACTGAGGAAAAAAAGACAAGCTGAAAATTGGCTGTGATCTACATTTTATACATATAAGAATGTATTAACAAAGGTCGGAAAAAATCTTTGTGCGTAACCTGCTGAGTTTGGCCTTAGTTTTATTATAAATTTATTATGCATCCTTTAACGTCGTATTCAGAAGTATTTCACTTATATGGATATAACGACTTTGCATTGCGAGTTTATTGAGAAAAATTTCATAAAAACCAACCCGCGATTTCCGTAGTCACTGGGAAACTTTCCTTATATACCCAAGTTCCACAGGGGTGTTCGAACAGTAGGTTCCAACCCAACCACCCGCTACACTTCTATAGTACGCAGTACTTTTGGACTAAATCGGAAATATGAGATCTTCCAGTTGGCTGCATTTTTTAAGAAACTATAGAAAACGGTTCGATACACGATAATATGAGTGGTTGTCAATTGATCTTTCTTATTCGTAAAGGTGTCTCTGAATCGGAGACAACACATTTGGTACCTAGACGATAGGTTTGTGAGCGTTACAATAAAAACTAAAGCATTCCAAAGTATCCCTTAGAAATGTTTACACCTGTAGCAGCCGCTCTAATCCATGCAATATTCTCATAAGGATCCAAGTCAGAATTTTTCACTCAACATATAAATGATAGACGTGGTGTTTATCTATTTGTATGGCATGTCATAAGACATTCGGGCTCCAGATAGCTTATTGTAACTTGTAAGACGAGACGTCCGTCTAGTTTGCCTTTATCCAAAGTGTCTCAATTAACATCAGTCTTCGAACTGCAGCGTGTTATGAAAGTCTATTGTGAATCAATGTTTCATGTAAAGCGATCGATGTGTTGCTACTTACTTGCAATATACCCCCTGTGGAGCAAAACATGGCCTAATGTGCATTTATATATGGAAATACTTTCAATCGATTATTCATAAATTTCATTGGCAAGTGGTGAAAAAAAGAATAGAAATAATATACAAACACTCGTGCCAGACAGGCATCTATATTTTGCAGTGTATTGTAGTCAATGTGTTTGGAGACTCCAATGGCAAGACTCCTTTTGAGACAGAGTAAACAGTTCATAGAGACAGCGAATCATCTCCAGGGCTATTCTGTTGTGTCGCTAAGATGTTCCGAAATAAAGCTTGTTTTAAATAAAATTCCTACCGCGAACGACGTGTTGGTAATGCTCATTTGGTAATGGTGATGGAGACTGTTCGTAAACCTGCTATGAATAGGATCAAAGTAGTTTACACCTTTGACAACTATGAATACAGACGAGAAATCACGTCTTGGGATCAACATAGAGCTAATCCCTGATTGTATTCACAACATCCAAACACCCCCGGGCTTCCAGAGATCAATGATAACAATCTGGGTGTTTTGTGGAGCGTTTTTAAGTTGTGCAACAGAACATGATTCAGAACATTTTTTTAAGATTCCAACTGATGCCTTCGTTTGACCATAAGACGTAAAGGAATATGGTCGACCAATTTCGTCTGAACAGTATATCGAAAGACATGTACTTTTTGTACTCTAAAGAAAATGTTTTGTGACATCTATCGTAAGTTCTCTTCATCCAGGTCTGGAAAACAGGCTTGTCTGTCGGCCACAAAACTGGGAATGTGAATGATTTTTTGCAAAAGTACATCAACCGGGACACCATTCTTTATCAGTTTACATGTAATTAATTGCATTAAGTTTTAATTTATTGCGCTGTGGTAAGGATTTCAACGTTTTCAAACACATGAGTTTGACGATTATATGTACCCGATTTTCGCTACAACATTATACAAATGTTCTCCTTACAAATACAAATCATACGCGGGTTATATCACTTGGAGTCGCAACGTGGCACAAGTGAAATATGCGACAACCCCCCCGTATCTCCATATGGACCAAATGAGTGTTTGTATATCTGTTGCACTGTTGATTGCAATGATGTGTCCGTTATAGAGCCTATCTTGAGTTGTCAGTCAAATTCGTTTGTAGCCGATTTGAACGAAGGAACCATAAATTGATCATAGGTCAATAAATCAACGGAATGCGCGAAATCGAGCAGGCGGTAGACAGGCCGTCCACCTTCCCATTAGTCACTCGCTTATGATGGAGAATGCCGATGTGGAAGATACTGCCACCTTTCCGCGAAATTCCGATCTCGACACCGATGCCTTGGCCAACTTTACCAGTAAACATACATTTCAAATACAGAGAACGTCAGATAGACAATTTCTAGACAAAACGCCTTTACCTGTATGTAGAATTTAAGTAACAGACAGCCAGAAGTATACGGTAATACATGTCGTAAGGTAATACACGCAGATAAACTATTTTGATGTTTAACTGGTTCCACCAAAGCTTACTTTAAGACAGTATATATGTTTACTTGATTTAATTTGGTGTACTATTTCCAGTGTGATATCAAAACGTTGCCAGAATATACTTAGGCCACTTGTTAGAAGACTGAGTTTATGGGTACGCATGATTGATTGATTTATTGATTGATTGGTTGATACACATGTAGGTAGTTAACGCCGTACTCAAGGGTATTGACTTACATGACGGCAGTGTATTCAAATAGCAGACAGCGACTCAAACACAACTACAAATGTAAAATCACTTAAATGTTATCACTGTTGGAAAGGTAATGTTCCTCCAGTGCTAAGTATTACAGTATGAATATAATCTGGAAACACACTGCCCTTAGTCAGAGAGCGGTAGGCATGGTATCCAGCACCATGTAGAGAGGCTCACAATGTGCCACATCTTAATGTGTAATGATCAGTCAAGCCATTAACAAAAAGAGGCTCGTGCTATATTTTAAGAAGACTCAAAGTTTTCGGTTTACAAAATAACGTCCTACGATCGATCCAAGCAGTCAGATAATCTCTGCTCAAAGAGAGCACACTATATCCGCAAACAATGCTTGTTGATATACGCAGACGGATTACCACTTGTTTGTCACGCAGAACAAACTACCCCTTTTTAATTCTTTTGTTGGCGTTTGATTTCTTAACTTCAAGAGAACTTATGTAAGACACAAGCCAGTCCAATCTCACGACATATGTCGCCTACGCAACTATTTAGTCTGTGCTGTTTATCTGAATATCACTAAGAGAGAATCACACATGCACAAATACAAAGAACCTGCAAACATAAATGACTTTTTACCAATGGACAATCGATAAAATATGTGGCAGCGAATATAATGTTAGCTATTTATTTACCTACAGTTATTCACAGCCGTCAGTATCAGCCGCCAATATTTGTTTGATTGACTCCTGTTTTTTCTCCAGAAAAGCAAATAGACATATCATGAGGATATCAGAAAGTTGTTTGGGTCGGTAATTATAATCGAAATCAATCAATAAGATAAGTTACTGTTGATCAGTGAGATATTTATCACAACGTTTCCTTTTCAAATGAGTTTCCTAAAAAGTTAATAAATATCTCCAATTGGTTTCACATCTATTTTAATTTCTGACAGTAACGCATTAAAAATTCTAGTCCTACTTTATAAGTTATGGACCCATGATCTTAATGGACAATCGAAATGAAAATGCCAATTTTAGATTTTTATTGCTTTGAAACTAATCTAGATTTCTAGCCCACACCTAATCACCTTTGGTCTTAAGCTATTCCATATCATAAAAGAGCATATCACAACTGAATCCGCTACAAATGGCTCCTCAAATCACGTAGACAAAATCGCAAAAACAAGTTTATCAATGTCGAGAGTATTTTTTCTTCGCCCACAAGCGTTTGTAATTTTGTCAACGAAATAATTTTATGCACAGTAGTTTTTCTTTATGATGGCGCAGGAAGCATAGTATTTTGTCCGAGGTTGGACATTAAGGGACAAACTGCATCGCATGCATGACTAGTTTACCGTTGGATTAATGTTGCCAATAGCAATCACCTACATATATGCCATGCCAGTAATATTGGCGCGATGGTGTTCAGTTACAGCAGTGGCTAATAGTTAATGTAGACAAAGGTATAAAATATGAAACGATATTAAAAGAAAATTAGCCTCCACACTCCCATCTACTGACAGAACAAGTTCTCAACCTGTAACACTCATGAAAACGTTCTTGATTTGGTAACAGGTCATTTTATCCAATTGGTTAGTAAGCATGCATTATGTTTTCTGTAATACTCATTTAGTATTCTTTCCCAATTTTAGACATAACTGCACCTTGTTAATTCTACTAAATTTAAATAAGTTTAAGACTTCAATACTTCGTTAAACGTATACACAGCCAATCCTCAGTCTGCTATTAAGAGTCTGTCCACAAATTGAAGATGTACAAAATTAAGTACAGGATTATTTAAAAAAACTGAACGATTGATCAGGGCTTTGCGTAGTACTTTAGGATATTTCAATCATATGACGGAGTGCCAGGGCGAAGAACACCTCCTTAAACGATACTGACAACCCCACAGTACATTTACAGGACTAAGTAACTGGACACCACAACAAATCGGCTTCCTGATGCCCTGTAGCTCAGAGAGCACCCGTTTTTAAAATGGTAACAATCAGTTGTTTTATCACAGCTGAACAATTGTAGCATTTCGTAATCTTTTAACAGAACAGATGATTATGACATTATGTTGATTTTATGAAACCACGTGCTATTATTAATTTTTAGAATGTTAATGTCAGTGACATTTCTACAACATAAGCTATGTATTTATTTAACACAATGCCATTTTTATTGATACGGCAACTCAGTGCATTTAGCATATGTATTGCACTAAAATCATTATTTCCTCGAAATGAAGGCCAGTTGGGTGAGAAGGGTAAATCACTGGCATTTACTTGTGGTTATTAGTACATTGACTCTGAGGGTCTTGTGTTAGATTCCCTTGCGATTTTCAGTCTGAGTTATCGAACAGAGTGTCGCCAGGATATAATGTTCATTCCATAGACTTTGTAACCATCAATTCCAGTTTCCAAATGACATTCATATATCATACAGTATATATTTAATTACAGTATAATCAGAATTCCGGTTATGTCCCATAGGGATAATATTAGGGAGAGCATTCATAATGAGCAATATACATGTACTGCATTTGAACTCCCTCATAATGAAATTACAAATATATCTGTGCTACAGTAAAACTGGAGTCAGTGCTTTCCAAATGCTGCCAATTTAAGTTTAGCATGCAAATGTTTTATTATATGAGTAACTATTTAAACTAAGAAGATGCATGTCTAGTCATTGCTTTTCCATATGAACTTGATATCCTCCAAGTTATCTAGCCTATCTTTTCCTTTCCTCGAGCGACCAGTATTTCGCATTACAAAACGGGAAGGTACGACTTTTGATTTCCGAGTTTGTATTGTCAAGTACATTTTATTACTTGATTTGAATGGTGTTTGGCTTAAATGAAACTTTTTTGCGAGTATATGATGGGCAACTGGGACAAAACTCATAAAAACCAGCTGCCGAAAATTCCTTCTTTTTAACCAAGCTCCACAGGGGTAATCGAAGGTATATTTTATACGAGTACAGTGAAATGAAATCAGCACTGTGACTCTCCATAAACAGAGGCTCTGCGCGGCCCCGAATCTTGCATTTGATAGGCGAATACAATTATAAAGATAAGCGACATTAAATATAGCTTTATTATGTAAAACAATACATTATATTTTCTGGCGTGAAACCGACTTAATACGCGTTCTTTTCATACTGTAGCATTTCAAGGTAAAAAGATTCTATGTTAACTTAATGAAGAAAACAAAGCAATATTTTCATTTAGTTTTCGCTTCGCTTATGAAATATATAACAATATACAGCGACCATGCACCCTTTTTGTTAAATATGGCGTGAACCAAATCAAGCGGTTCATTAAATACTTTAACACATGTTTTTTGTTGATACAAACATAAACTGTCTATGTATCAGCCATAAAGGTCATTGCTTTAGTTCGAGCGGATAGGAAATTTAACATGTAAAACATGACTCAAAATGACTCAATTTACAAAAACACACGTTGAAAAAAGTGACAACTCAGTGGAAGTCAAATTGCTTTTACTTCATAGTTAACATGTGAATTTGTGTTTTCTCTTACTATGTATATGAAACGGCGATGACTTACCCGTGCCTTGTCTTCAACCTTTAACTGTGCATTTTCCTTCAACAGCTATTCTTGTGACCCAGCTGCAACAGTTGCCAGTTATCTGTGAAACAAACAGAAGTTGTTAATTGTCAAACTATGGAATTATGTAAGTAAAAAAAAGTTAGGCACTTCCACATTTAGTGTGACACGATGTTGTCAGTTTCTATATACCCGCTCAAGTGAGGGAGCAGTGACACGATCCTAGGCAACGGCTCTGATATCCCGCGGATATGTCAGCTAAGAGAGTTGATTGGACTACGGGGGAAAAACATGGTACAACTCACGACGAGACTGACTCGGCTGGGGACTCTTTCATTCACGATAGATTAAAAAATAATGTTAATACGTTACAAGTCTGCTAAAACCCTAACCAGCACAAACCAAAATTGCGTAGCATTACTGCCTAGAATGCCTGGCTACATTAAAATTGATCACATTAAAGATCTATCCTGCTTTGTTTGGTCTTGCACCAATAGTATAAACTATATATGATAGCCGTATCAGCCCAGCTGGCTCTCAAAATGAATTTGCTATGATGAATACAGCTTTTTGCGATTGAGGGATAAACGGATAGAATCAGCAAATATATCCGCAAATTTGGGATCGGTGTCCGGGGCTAAGAGAAACCCTTTCACAGCTCCCTACGTTATCTGAAATTATCCATACTTCGTTTATTTAACGAGAATGAAGTTAGCTATAATAATACTGGTAACATACTTTTGTCAATCGCATGAATCGGTCAGGTCCTTCATCTGTCCTTTTCCATAATTGTTTTTTGTTAACCATTGCATCATCATTACAAATAACTCCAGATATTGCAACAATTTATTGAGTACTGCGATGAATGTCAATCATATTGAAGTATTTTAATGTAAATTGAAAGCATATCGAGGTATGGATTCAAATTTGCACTCAGCATCATTTTATTTGTCCCATGGCTTTGAAAAAAACTGGTTAATGTGGAACAATTTTTAACATACTTTATTGACATTCTGTGTTGTCGTAACCCCGGCTTTATTCTCAAAATACTACTTCTGCTAATACTACTTTTACTAATTCTGATGATTTCTTCATATTTTATCGACGTTGATTCAAGAGATATTCGACTTTGGTAAAGAAGCCATTAACAATTATTTTAGAATATATTTCACTCATACATATATCGGAATTAATTACGGTCATTACACACGCAACCTATCAACACCATACGAGTGAAAAAAACAACAAAACAAAGCTTCCTAGTTTGTTATAAGTTCACAGTATTCATAGTTATGATAAATTCACAAATACTGTATGCAGTCCATCGTCCAAACGTTAGGATTGAGAAAAATATTATCGATTTTCTTAACGAAGGAGCGGTGACTGCCTCTGGGGATATAAACTGAAAAGCCAGTTTCCTTTTAATAAAAGCGAGAAGGTACATATAGGATATGCTGTCTTTGTCATTTGTGGTTAGTTACAGACCTCTAAACAGACACCTGTACACTGGAGTGAATGGGACTTCCACTCTCCAAAGTATGCCCGGGATAAAAGACGGAGATCAATGCCAATAATACAGGATATTAGTATCTCCAAATAAGTAAAGGGAAACGAATAGATAATAGCTAGGGTATTCCAGATTACTATATTTACCTATGTAGTGGATTATCAAGGATAATTTAAGTAGCTCACTATTATGATAACTGCCCTTTTAAATCAAGCAGTATTTTCCCGAAAACTCGAAGAAGCATATGTAAAATGGCATTTTGTTACTAGGTGACTTGTGTCTGACTATAAACGTCTCTGGATCAGACGTGTGCTTTTAATATTTAGTTCTAATTAGTCGAGTTGAAATTCAATAACTAGGCCTGAACTGTTTTACTCAACAAAATGGTTTTGGAGTAGATTGTTGAAGGTGTGACAAACTTCGTTCAGACCAGATACAATACCCTTAACAGAATTACTGAGCCCGGTCCAGATAGCTTGGAGAATGAACACTCTCACTGGAACGATTTGGTCAGAAAGGCAGATGCAACGGTTGATGATTTATAGACGGTTGGCGAAGAATTATACAGGGTAAATTGGATTTTGACAGTCACCTTTTTCCTCAATTGGAGGTTGGATAACCTATTCAAGTTATTTTTGTCTCAACGATAGCAAATTTGATAAAGAAGGTTGTTGTGGACTGGGCTGTTAACCCAGGCTTAAATGGACAGCATAACAAATAAAATATATTGTGATGTCATTCAGCAAGGTTTGAACATAATACATTTTGAACAACCGGCCCCACGAGAATAGCTCCAAGGCAAGCTTACTTTTATACTGGATAATGTTGTTCAAAGCCCCGTGAGTCTAACGGCAAGTTAGAAATTAAGCATTGAAAGCGGTCTTAGCATCTAGGCTGAAGCGTTGGGCCGTCAGAGGTTGTTTATCCATAATATCTTATGTTATTCTAACTATCTCGACTTCTATATGCCCCTCGAAGAAGAAGAAGTTAGACGTTGCTTCCCAAAGAACTTGACGTCACGGCATAATATAAATTAAGTGTTACATAACGTCGACTAACTGGCTGTTAATTAAACGGAGTTTTGACCACCTGGGCGACTTTCACAAAATGTCGTACGACACAAATATATCGTACGATAAAATTACGTCACGTTGAACTATAGGCGTTAAAATATTGTACGATATTTGATTGTCGTACGACATTTTGTAAAAGAGGCCCCTGGTCCGCGGTGGTTCGGTTCCATTTCAGCTAAGATATTTCTCTGCAACAACACCTGATTGTTTAAGATGCTTTTGCAGTGGTTTATCAGTAACAACAAGTCAAGAATCGTTTTCTTTGCATGTCAATAAACAATTTGAAGTGTTTGACATAACATATCTCGATTTAGCTTCCTAACTTAAAAATGCATTGCATAATGTTTATCTCAATTAAAGTGTTTTCAAAATTACACGCAAATTGCTTTGTTGTCAATTGGAACAGAATACCTTAATCCTTACTTTAAACAAATGCGTTTCCATGTGTACAATATGTCAGTGTTGCAAATCTTTCAATTTTTTTTTTTACGTACCACCTTTGACTGACACTTATGATTCTTGGCGTATGTTGGCATTTTGTTATATTTACATCCCTTGGGATCAGGAGCTAGTTTATCTTTAAAACGTTTCTTTTGAAAAAATATCTTTTGAGTGTCGATTTATCAGTGATAAAACTCAAACGTTGTGGCCTGCGTTAAGCTCAAATGGACCATACTTGATACGAGACAGTATTTTCTAGTAGGACTAAGTCAGGGTAAAGGAGGGAATTTAATATTAATAAATACGACCTTGATATATTTTCGTTTGGTCTTAGTGTTGTACTTAAGGGCATTTCATTTATATGATAAAGATGATGTGTGACTGCATGATGTATGATGGAAAACAGACAGGGGTATTTGCCCCAAAAAACACAGCTTATTTCTTCTAAAACTAACAGCGACTTGGATTGGTAAATGGAGATACGTTGTAAATTTTTACACGAAGATGGACATGTAGCTATGGCTTGACAGATTTATAGCCTGGCAACCAAACTGATGTCTTTATAAAGTGTTGGGTAGTTATTTCTCTTTGGTAGAGTTTGTTAAGGATTTTACATGTACACATATTCAACATCGGAAACCTACACATGCCATGAAAGTCATAAAAGTATCGTTTGTTTGTTTGGGTTTTATTTCACTTATATAACGGCGTACCAGTCCGGTGGGTGAAGGAAAACGCCATAGACAACACTTGTTACAGACAAAGACGCTACTGGACAAGGACAGGACTCAAAACCAGACACCACAATAAACTGGCTTACAGAAGTCCCTCCGCTCCACGAGCACTAAGACACAGGAGCAACTTCATTTTTCAAATCATGGTAGTAGATGAAATAAATTACATTCAATGAAGTTTTTTATTTGTTTAGTCCTTCTGGAGTGTATTGCACTTACACATGTATATGATGACTTTGCTGTCGGCGTATGATAGATGAATCGACCAAGATTGTAAATTCCCACACAAGGATCTCGCCTGCCACCGAATTCCTTTAAAAAACATGTTGTCGTCAACGGGACTAGAAACTACACAGGGTACAATGAACTAACAAGCGCCACGACGCAGCCCTCTTGTCACTGGAGCCTCTATAAAAGGATGAACTGTGCGTGTGGAACAGAACAGTTTATGCCAAGATTGAAGTGTCCATACATGGAATATGAACACAGCTTGGTGATGAATCAAGTAAACAGACCATCCCGGTTACAATAATTCAAATGATAACACGGGCATTGGTTCAGTGAAATATTGTTTTCACACGAGTAAAAATCTATTTTTTTTCTAACTGTTTCCCAGTAAACAAGAAACGGTTATAGCTTGACCAGGTTTTATACCTTTGAAAATATTTCATTTTCGTTAAGATCACACCCTTGCACGTAAAGTTTACAAGAAAACACAACTGATAAACGAGAATGTTGATAAATGGTTGTAATTGGACCCAGAACAGACCGCTATACAGTTTTTGTAATTGAAGCAGCTGAAAACAATATATCACTTTTAATGATGGTCGGCTGATCTGTATTGAATGTGCGTGCGATTCAATCGAGACGTTTCGCCATCTTCTGCCAACATTCAGCACTCATTTTATTTTTTTATAACGGAAGAAGGCAATTAATAAAGAGACGGACAGTCAAAGCAAAAGGCACACAAGATGTGGTCATTCCTGCTAAATTTTGGTGCCAAATTGGTGTAATGTGTCTTGTGGTCAAAATACTGAGATACCATAATAATACATAAAAATGAAAGAAATAAAATGGCTTGCCAAACATATACAGACCGTTTTATGTCCATTGTTCAAGCATACCTTCTATTTTTACCTCTATTGGGTTACAGTGTTGTAATGGGGTTGTAATGGGTCTTGTAATGGGTCATTTCCAAAACTGTAAAGTTGTTTAAACAATGTCTGGTTAAGAGCTCTTGGCATTTACCAAGAAGATGTTGCCAAACACATTTCAATACAAATGGCGCTTAACCAAGCAATGCATTATTTATCAATCCAAAAGCAACACGAAATAAATCTTCTTAAGTACACGATTTGCAAAAAGAAAAAACTGCATTTGAAATCATTGTTTATTATTTAATTTTCCAAGTTATAGTATACAAATGGTGAACATAAAATTCAATAAATGAATTAGTATCTGATTTTAGACGTCAAAGTTTGACGAAATATGCTGGAAACCATAGGAGATACCAGTAAATATACCCTACCTGTACAATGGAATCTGAATGTGTATTATCAAAACTCGCTAATTCATAAATCCCCAGAGTGTGACCAGTGTTAATAGATGTGTTTTGGTTACTTTGTTGCTTAATAGGTACCGCACTGTGACTCAGCTGGTTAACCGTGGGATCGTACACCATACCACAAAATAGGTTCGAATCAGCCTGTGGACCTCAGGTATATAAGTTTTCCGGTTGCTGCGGAGATCGCGGGATGGATTTACGAGGTTTCTTTCCGAGTTTCCACCAAATATCAGCAACGGTAAGTCGCCATATAAGTGAAATACCCTTTTGTACGATGTAAAACACCAATCAAATAAAAAAAGAGATAAATGTTGCTTAATATGTTTCAAAGTCAAACTGTAGTTCTTATCACACAACTATATGCCAACAATATCTGATATACATTGGGCATTGGCAGTTTTAGTTCACCTGCACATTCAAACAGTGCAGGTTAACATGTGGAGATTTGAAAGCAGTCGAAATTCATCTCTCTAATGTAAAGCAGTTATTGTTTTTCCTCTTGAGTTATTAAATCATACAAAGCTATAAATCTTTAAGGGTAGGTAGAAAGTTGGTTTAAGTAGGAGGATCGGGGAGGGGACAGAAATAAACAGGCTTTATTAATGCTGTATCGACCTTATGTTCGAACCGTGTGTCGTATATTGATATATTGTTTACTGTACAGAGAATTCTATTCATTATAATAGACAAACGAAAGTCTCGTTAATAGAGAAGGATTTACGTAAAGGAAACCTCCAAAAGTACTCGCTCCAGCTGTTTGATTATTGGCCGTAGTTAGCACATAGCGCACTGGGGTTCTGTACAATTTGACGGACAATGTAAAGCCGAACTAAAAGAAGAGGTATCCTGCCCATGACGTGGAACGCAATCGAAACAAGCAAATCAATTTAAAAAAAAACAATTGTGAGGTTGTATTGTCTGTGGATTTACACTATCGTCGTCATCCCAATGGAATGCAGTATTATTACAACGAACACATTTACTCTTGAGATCTTCCAGTCGGGTACTATATTAGGAATCAATAGAAAAAGTTTCGACAAACAACAAGATTGATTATTTTTGGATCCTTCAAATTACAAATCGCTGCTTTACAATAACAACTTGACCATTTGAAATAAACTTCTTGGAATTGAACACGACACTGAGGATAGGTGTAATAAAAGCAATTTGATGTTCTGCATGCTTTCTATGACACACCTAAACAAGTTATCTTGTCTATCATTTTCAGGTAACTGTGGGTCACTGTGACTTGGCTAATTTCCGGAATGAATGTAAATTGTCATTGTCCAAAATGTTTTGGTTATAACGTTACTTTTATCAGTCAAATCATTCTCTGGACTGAAGTGAAATAAAATAGGTCTTAATCAAGTCGACCTTCACAGGAGATCGAAGAAAAAATTAGTAACTAGCAATGTACTTTATATCAATTTGGTGGTGAGATCTTCGTCTGGAAACTTTCTATGCTGTCGCCAAAATCCATTAAAAACTTAACAAGTATTTTGAGTCCAGAAAATTAAAAACTACAACAACATAACATGAACGCCAGTCGACCTTTTACCCCGTCTGCAACAATGTATGGAAACAGGATAATTTACGGTTATTCTTTGACACCTACTTACTCGCATTTCTAACGACAGATTGCGGGACACAAATGACGAGCTATCAAATAATCTTGTTGGCATTTCGTGCTTTAATAAACTGTTTTTTTTTTCTGTGGATGAGTGGCTATACCGGTATGTAGCATTGCCGACGAACTGATTGATGTGTTGATACCATGTCTGAATTTTTTAAAATATAAAAACATGGGTTACATTTCAATAAAAAAAAAAACTACACATTAAGCGCTTGTGAGATTAATTTAACGTAAATCGACGTCGCAGTCGAATATTTAAATTATGCGACGAAGTTGCATTTGTAATAGGGTCTGTATGTCACGTAATGTGATAAATGAGATTTCACGAGATTCACTCTAGTTACGGGTACAAGCTACCTTTTTTTCAGTTAAAACATTACACAAGAAATTAAAGAGATGGAAATTGTCTAGTCCAACCCTACGATTGAGCACAAACCAACAGCAAATATCATCCTCGAAGACCCCTAATCCCACGTATGTTTTGCCTGAGATTCAAGGATGTATCCGGAATTGAAGTTGAAGTGAACGAGAATTAAATGGTCTATAGCAGCTAGACAACAGATAAGGAAGTTCGTATAAACCATCACAAGAATTTTGTTGTCATTGGTGGACAGTTAGTTTGACGCATAGAAAACTAAATCAGTCGGGTATTTTTTAATAAAATACCTCAAGATTGACTTATTGGTTTGTTTGTTAGATTGGAGTTTTACGCTGTACTCAAGGTTATTTCACTTATATGACGGAGTGAAAGCCCAATCGAAGAAGGAAACCACCGTAAACGACGCTGGAAACATGCAAGACAGGACATTTACGTAATATTTAGAAAAAAACAGGACACCACAACAAATCTGCATTCTGTGCCCCTTGTCCCAGAGAGCACCAGGGCACAGGAGGTTCCAAGGCACCACCCGCTTGACTCATTATTAATGAATATTTGGGAATAGCGCTGATTATTGCAATTTTACATTATACAACACACAACAGGCCATGAAACTGATTGTTTTGATTATTTGATTGGTGATTGATTGTTTGTTGTTTACGATGTTGTCAAGGGTATTGGCGGCAGTATATTCCAACAGTTGACAGAGTCTCTAACACAACCAAATAACGTGAAGTCATTTGAAGAAGTAGCTCTGTTGAACAAATTAATATTCCCCCCAGTTCTAAGTAAGCTCAAAACTTTCAGCCCAGAGCCAGATTACTAATGCAAAAATAACGTCTTAAAAAATCTTTTCATACAGGAGATCATTCGCAAATATCCAAACACCTTAGAGCTTCAAGGGATCATTAATATCAATCTCGACGTTCTGTGAAGCGTTTTCAAGTTGTGTCATAGACATTGATTCTGATTTCTCTTTTCTAGATGTAATAAGAAACGTTTTGGGACACAATTTATCTATTTGATTGGGCGACTGTTGAAAGCAAGTTATTTGATTAGGGTTTCAGGCTGTTATCAAGTGCATTTCATTTATACGAAGTCTTTACGTTGTCAGTAGTTGGTAAAACCATGGAGGATATCTCGTAAAATCCATCCCTTGATCTGCGCAGCCACCGAAAACATCCCTTGTATACCTCTGAACGTCAAGGTGGATCGAACCTATGATCCACGTACGTTGAAGCGGACCCGGTACATCGGAAAATAAACAATATATATAAAATATAGTTTCTCTAATAACGTTAGATTTGTTTGTAGTTACAATTCAGATGCAGAAACAGAAAATCGAAATTTGTTCTTGCTTGACTTTTTAAGCAATGACAATAACACAGCAGAAATCTTCGTCCTTTCTTAAACCTATGATCTAAATGGATATTCTAACAAGAGGTGAGTGTGACTCACTTAATCCCATCGGAAGTTCTTTTTCAATAAATAGAATGACACAAAGGAGTGGCAGAAATATAA
>JAVFBZ010146408.1:0-20199 GCA_032466195.1 Katharina tunicata | reverse complement strand
AGATACTACCAGGCCATCTTGTTTTGAACTACTTTCATATGCTGATCACGTGCAGCGATCATGTGACTCTCTATTGACATAGTGGTAGGTCAAAATGGCGTACGTTGCGAAATTGCCGATATTGTTTAAAGGCACAAAGAGAGCTTTGACAAGCCGTCGATACCTTATTATAACCTCTGACTATATTAATACTGGTTATTTGTTAGTTTATGCACATACACGAGTGGAATACATTTACTCATCAGACACATAAAGTGACAGGCATCAAATGTTAGAAGTTAGTGTTTATAGATTTAAAAAAAGAAAAAAACAGATTAGAGTAGGCCTACACAATTCCTTGTAAAAATTTAAATATTGCATTGACGAAAGAATTCCAATCTAACACATCGGTTAATTTAATCAGCTTATAACAATGTTTTATTATTTGTTTGTTTGTTTGTTTGTAATGCATGAAGGGCGGTTCTAGCTACAAAATTATTTTAAAAATACACACTAAAAAGTTTTTTGTTTGTTTTGGTATGGGGTTCACGTCATTTTATAAGGTTATTTTACTCATATGACGCCGTGTCAGAGCAATAGGCGTTGGAAACCGTCCTCCACGACACTGACAACAGACAAATTAAGACAGGACAGCTAGGACAGGATTCAAAACATGACAGCACACGACACATTTGCTTCCTGATGGCCTATCACCTCAGTGAGCACCAGTGCACAGGAAGCTCTTGTCAACCGCTGGCAACTCAGCTAAAAGATTGCAAGAATATGAATAAAAATATGACTGAATTTTAGACAAACATGTTTTTAAAGATCTGAGACACATTTTATTCATCATAATCAGAAAATATCAGATCAATAAATAAAAGTCAGGAAAGATAATAACACTGCCAAAGAAACATTAGGATATATATTCAATTGACAAATAACACAGAAAAGGCTATAAATAGAAAAAAGTAAGTGGACATAACGTTATCTGTACACAGAATCAGTTAAACAAAGCAAACAACAATATTTGTTCAAAATAATTTACAGAACGAATTTTTTTTCTAAGTATATGACCCAAGTCTACCAATTAACTCTGTTCAAGGGTCTTTGATTTTTTGTAAGTCAATGCATTCTATTTTCAAATGATTTTTACAACACACATTAAAAAAAACTCCTTAAAATCTATTGGAAAGCAATATATTGGAGATCTTTGCAATAGAGATCTGTAGTTAGAACATACCATTACAGCCTCCTGAATGGGTTTTAAACTAACACAGCCTAATAATTAAGATTTTTAAAATTATATAGTAGAAATAAGTTTTGACATAATAAAGAAATTTGTGGACTGATTTATATTATATATAAAGTGATTTATTGGAGCTCTACACAAGATTGGTTGATTGATTGGGGTTTATTGCCATACATAAGGTAATTTCATTCATCATTTAGACAATAAATTCGAAGTCTAAGGTATACTGAGTATTACTGATTAGATACTGTATACCAAGCAACAAAATCCTCCAGGGTTAATTCAACTAACTTTTGTCACCAAATTTATATGCCAAACTTAATCAACTATGTGTTATAAATCACTAGTTTTGAGGCCATTGCCTGAATATCTAGTTTCGGAAGAACAACTTTGATGTAAAATGCAAGATAATAAAAGACTATTGTCCTCTAAATGCCTTCTAGTTTTAAAAAACATTCGAAATGAGTCCTAACTAAAATCCATTTAATTCAAAACATTTATGGAGGGCAATGAATTAAAATATCTGGTAAGTTTGCAAACAAGTTCTGGAAACACACACATTGCATGTGTTAGTTAGTCTTTCATTATCTTGCATTTTACATCAAAGGTGTTCTGCGTAAAATAAATATTCAGACAATGGCCTGAAAAAATATTTTTTTTAAATATTAACAAATGCATTTATGTCTATTGCCATGTATGTGTCTTTCAGTCAGAAATATTTCAAGTAGCTGTGTAAAGTTAAACCAACCTGGTGAACAGTGAGGAGAAATAGGAGATAATTTGATGCAGTTTTATTTTGGAACAACGTTCATACACCTAGATTTTTACAGGAAAATGTTTCAATGTTATTTCTCCTGTTCCTAGATAAAGCAAATGAGGAAAAGAATGCTTTACGAAGAATAGCTTAAATATTTCTGTTAGTTCAAAAACAGTCTGGAGAAGTCACAGAGATCATGTCACACTGCATCGATTTCGTAACTTTGCTATGTTGACATCACGCAACAATGCAAATTCAATTATGCTCTTAAATTACGATCGACTATGATTGAACATGTGCAACTAGTCCAGATTGTCTGCGACTGCATGAGACTGCATGTCAAACCGGGACGACTGAAGCCTACTGTTCGCCTCGCGTTGGACCATATCGGCTTGGTGTGATATTAGCTTAAGACAAATAGGAAGGTTCACACACCCTTTGTACATGAGTGTTAAGTTGGAGAGTTCTCACACTAACTGAGTAGGTTTTTTGAAGATTGCAATCCCTTTTTTGGGGGGATATTATTGTTTCTTCCTGCCGCTAAAGGCTAATAATATATGAGGCCAATTATGCGCAGAAACAATTCATAGGCCCAGCGGGTTAAATGAAGCAACAATGACAAAAAGAATAGGGCAGTGGTTAAATGTGAATGTCTTATTTTGTTTTAGCTCATTATTAAAAAAATTCTAATGTCTTGTTTTATACTTGGTTTTTTATTTGCTTCAAAATAAAGTTATTTCAATCGTTGCTTTGTCGTCTAAACATTTGTTCTCACCAGGATAGTTTCGTGACAGTCCGTTATAGTAGAATGAATAAATTAACGGGTATTACACTCTGATCTTTGCCAAAATGCCGAAAAGGCTATCGCATGACAAACTGCGCAAAAATCTTTATAAAGCCACAGACCACCATTAATTTTACATAAGCCGTAATGTTAACGTTTGGTTCCGTAGCTCCTTCCCAAACTTTCGTTGGGCGAAAACCCCTGGCACATACCTTAATCAGTCCTAGTCGAGTACATGATTAAAAGTTTGACAGGTCGTGAATGCTTCAGAGTGTAAACAACAGCCGAATCACACCTCGCCCAACAGCCTCCATACACCAAATGGGACTTATTTAGGCTTAAATATTACACTGACCACAAACCTTCACTCAAATGCTGCATATCAATACCAAAAAGTCCACCAAAAATAAATTTGCAAGAGAAGAGAAAAAATAAATAAGAAAATACACGTTTTATTTTAAGAACTATATTCCCTAACAAAACGGAACTTGTAACAGGGGTCTTATTCCATATACAGGCTTGTGCCCTGACAGTGGCTAAACAATATTTAAAACCCTTAGAATATGTATGTCGATAAAATAAGCGTAAGGATATTTAACCTACATGACTCACGTGGTGCATGTTAGGAAGTATTAAATTTTGTATTATGCAATGTAGTCAATATAGGTTAGGACTAACATTGTAATCTATGTACAACGAACATGGCGTCCCACTGCAACCAGTTGGCAGTTAAACTCTATGAAATGGCATGTTCCTTCAATGGACAACCTGAAATGAACGAAGGAAATGTTCTGTACAGAAACAGAGAAGACAAATATTTTCAGGATATACAACAAAAGTCTGGTGGCGTGATGAAAATGCAAAAGAAAGACTATAATGGCGACCCGAGAAACCCGATGAATGGCAAGATGTGCGGGATTTTCTTCATGGCAAATGTCAACAACTATACTGGAAAACCTCCCAGGACATCCCCTTTTGGATCTAAGCGATTGAAAATCGCTATTGATTGTATATTGAACAACTTTGGCCAGAATGGGTATAGCTTGTTTTTCAATGATTTTTTCTGTATGAATTCTAAAGCGAACAAACAACACTATGTCACGGTTGTCATGTGCGAGACTGGATCCGAGAATTTCAAGTTCTGTCAGGAAAATCTGAAGCCTTTACCAGCCAAAAATCCCTTCTTTGAGCTGGCTGGGGATGGGAAATCATTCCTTGTTAGCCGAAAGATTTGGGTGGAGGTGTTTTACATGCGGGACATCAACATCATCAAAGCGCAGGAATATAGAGGAACTGGTTATGAAGACGTCGACATGGTTGGTCCGGGGGCAAGTGCAACTGGATTGGTGAAACCAACAGACTGCGAGATTTGCAACATTCCTCGGATTCCAACTGTTTGCTCCGTGGGCCAAAGTTACCAAGAGCTATGTTAACACCAGGGCACAGAGAGTTTCCAGAAAACGTAACGTGTTGATGCTCGTTGATAATTTCAGCAATAACCTCATCATTTGAGTATACGTGCAGATATTTATCTTTGCTTGATTTACATATATTATACTAACTGACAGTTTATACGATAGAAAGAATATAGTTATTCACCTGAAACTATAAGTTCGCCGAAATGAAAAGACAGACAAAACAAAATTACCACGATTCCAGCCATTGATAATTATACGCCTATTGAATTGTGAGAGAATATCATATCGTGCGCAAGTTTTCGATCTTTTGAGAAACGCCGAACACTTTTAGATAGATTTTAAAATAGGAGTATTTTCAAAAACAAAAAAGATGGGCCTACCTGTAAAATAATTCTGCAGTGAACTCTAATTGCCCCAATTATTTATTCAATATATTTATCAATATCATTTTGAACTGGTTTAAGTTTGGATATTTGCTCTTTATGTTTGTACTTCTACATATAAGATATCGGAAAACCCTTGCTACTTAACGGTTAAATCCTATTAAGACTGTTGTCCTCCATAAATGTATTTGTTAATATTTTTTAAAAATATTTTTTCAGGCCATTGTCTGAATATTTATTTTAGGTAGAACACCTTTGATGTAAAATGCAAGATAATGAAAGACTAACTAACACATGCAATGTGTGTGTTTCCAGAACTCGTTTGCAAACTTACCAGATATTTTAATTCATTGCCCTCCATAAAAGTTTTGAATTAAATGGATTTTAGTTAGGACTCATTCGGAATGTTTTTTAAAACTAGAAGGCATTTAGACTATTGAATTTTTTACCAAAGCTTGCCTATTGCCATGTATGTGTCTTTCGGTCAGAAATATTTCAAGTAGCTGTGTAATGTTAAACCAACCTGGTGAACAGTGAGGAGAAATAGGAGATAATTTGATGCAGTTTTATTTTGGAACAAAGTTCATACACCTAGATTTTTACAGGAAAATGTTTCAATGTTATTTATCTTGTTCCTAGATAAAGTAAATGAGGAAAACAGTGCTTTATGAAGAATAACTTAAATATTTCTGTTAGTTCAAAAACTAAAAAAACTAATGACAAAGGTTTTCTGAATCAAGTGAATCAAGTCCGTAAATTTGTTCACAGGTCGATTAATCAGGTCAAGCTTCAGCAGCCTCTCTATGATATTCATATCTGTATTTAAAATGCCTTGTCATTACATACAAGGTCCGTCACCGAAGTGAATCAATGGACCGTTTTATACAAATGATTCGACTATATGTTTTTTAAGTTAAATGTATGTTGCACTTATTAAAAGAAACTATACTGAGATTTTCACTTGTTATCCACATTCTGTAGATAAAGATATAGCTTAATCATAAGCTTTCTTTTCCATTTAACTATCTGTTTTTATTCATGTCCAAAGTGTGTGTTAAGCTAATGTCAGACCAAGACGACTAGGCTCGACGGGAGATTTTTCTACAATCGTGGCCAGTCTGGAGAAGTCACATGGATCATGTCACACTGCATCGATTTCGTAACATTGCTATGTTGACATCACGCAACAATGCAAATTCAATTATGCTCTTAAATGACGTTCGACTATGATTGAACATGTGCGACTAGTAGACCGGGCACTGGGGTGTGTTTATTTATACGAAGAGAGGGAAAAGGTTCAATATCGGATATATGCGGAATAGCACCAAACACTTAAAGAAATGGATTGCTGCCGGCCCGCATTCTGACCGTTTGGCCCCAGGGGCCCTCTGCATGGAGCCTCAAAACAGTATTTATTTAAACATTTATAGGGAAAGATGATATCATACGGATTTGAGCCCGAACGAATGGGGAGTCGAGAAACACCAATGACAGCAAGTTTCACGTGCCGGTAACCATGGAAAGTAACCTTAAAGGTAACCCCTGAGGACCCATTCACAGATCTTTGGATCAGACACTCCCATGAAACGAAAAAAGTGTTGGCCACGCCCACTTGAGCGAACTACTTTCATTTATAATTTACAACAAAATGAAGACGGTATTACATAATAAAATCATTTTATTTTGAAATATTTGAATAAAACACAACACACAAGAGAAATTAACAGTTATGTTCATTGGAGTATTAACGAAAAAACCGAGGAGCAAACTTTTGTATGAACCGCTACGCGGATTCATACAGTTTGTACCTCGGTTTTGAACGTAAAAAAAATGCAGTCAATCCTTAAATAAATTTCCTTTTTCATCGATTTTCTCCTCTTATTTTAAAACTTGTTTTTAATTCATACAATGACTTGAATAAAATAACAACTTTTAAGGTTTACTTTAAAAACGTCGATTTATTTAGTATTTAATGTAGTATTAAAGCACTGCCATATTACGTTATATGGACAATAATTATAGTCAGTTAGGTAAATATATTATAACAAAAATATATAACAACTTTGGCCTGAACATTTTGCAAAATTACTGTGCGTTAAACTTGTTTTTCCATGTCTAGGCAGTGTTAAACATCTAAAATGGATAGCCAAAGTTATTTTTATCCAACTGACTATAGTTATTATTCAGGTATAATTATAATCAGTCCGTGTCATTTTAGCAAATGCAGCCGACAAGACAATCATAATGATATATCGAAATTAATTTCCCTTTTCATCGACCAAGGTAACAAGTGCAGATTTTCTCCTCTAATTATAAAGCTTATTGTTTTATTCATATACACTGATTTGAAACAAAATGTTATCAAAAGAATTAAAATGTAAAAAAATAAAAATAAAAAAACAGAAAATAAGGAACATAAATCCAGAGTTGATTAGGGGATATAGCAATATGTTGGTACGTCTGTACATCCGTGTATTTTTTCTTTCTTGTTTAAGTGGCATTTAGTAGCTGGGTACATAACAAAAATAATAATAAACATTCGAATTATTATCAATATAACAATTATTATGATAATATAAAAACTAGAAAGATGTCAACGCACACTTACCACTTCGTCTTATATGTGATTGAATTTAGTCACAACAAACGTTATCAGTGGACGGGAGGCGCTCGAACGTTTCTATATGACTATAGTAAACATCCATGGTGTAGTCTAAATGACAAACTGAAAGAAGACTGCCCGTGAAGTTTCCGTAACGCACTCCTTTATTCACAAATACGCCTTTACTGAGGCTACTGACTGACTACTTAAACACCCGGAGTGAAGCCAAGTCATGAAGAGTCAAACGCGATGTGTGGAGATTGAAGAGTGGTACAAGCTAAATAACAGAAAAATAAAACAACAGTCTTACTAAGGAGTTACTACAGAAAACAAATTATGAAATAAATGCAAAGATAGGCTTGCAGTTAATGTACAGTATATGCAATTAATATGTGGTTACCATTTTGATGGAGTAGTAACCTTTTAAATATATACCGTATGATGCAAACATAACTTTTACTTGTATTATACTTTAACGTGCTATAAAGGCTAACATAATTGTCAACTTTCTATCTGTGTAAAATAACCCAGAGCTTATAGCCTAAACCAGACAATGTATCCAAAGAGACATCCCGAACTAAACCGTGTTTGTTTATACACAGGTCAGCTCTCAGTGGATAAGCAGGTCAGTCAACCAGACCGCTGAAGCGACTGTCACTAGCTACCCTTAAAACAATGCCTGAAGTGAAACTAAAACTTTCAATGTCATGGACATCTAACTAATCAAGTTATGTAAAAGCAAAATCTAACAGCTATTAGGTCACGCATTACTTAAAAAGTCTATTGGCAGTCTTTAGAAACAGTCAATTCTATAACAAATTTCTGTGTTCGCCTGTAGCGACCTAAAACACATACGCAGCCGAGACAACCCGTCTACCTTCAACCGGAGCTGCATTCCCTCTGACTTTTCACCAAAAGCCTACCATATAGAGAAGCGGCAACGGACTAAATAAGTGAAATAACGGTTTAACCAAAAATAAACTCTACATCCCGGTCCTTTAAATGTGGAAGGAATAAACTTTGACTGGAACATTTCAACTTAAATTTAACATGAAACAATTAAATCAATCATAATGAAAAACAATGTGCATGCATGTAGAATAAATCTCAGATAAATAATTGCAGTTTGTCAAAATGTCCTTACGACAGCTGAAAATCAACAATCGAAGCCCTTTACTAAAGCGTGTCTCAATCTGGTACGGATTCCATGAGACACAATTTGTGCACTGGTCTTGTCAACGCAGACCCTTTGGTTCTAACATCAACTGATCTCACGAGTCCATCTTTTCCATGATGAGACTCAACAACCCTACCCTACTAGGCCAATTTCCCCTGGGGGTGTTTTCATCACAAATAAGCACAACATCACTTACTTGGAAATTCGTGTTGGACATGAACCATTTTTGTCTTAACTGAATAGTCGGAAGATACTCGTACATCCATCTTTTCCAGAATGCACAGGACAAGAGTTGCACGTGCTTCCATTGCCTACGATAACTGTCTTGAATATTGAACTTTCCTGATTGTGAATTTGACACTGAACGTAGCAGAACCTAGTGATAAGGTGTAAGGGGATCAGAGCCCCTAGAATCCTCAGACACAACTGTAATAGGTCGACCGTTCACAATCGACTCAACCTCACAAAAAAGGGTACTTAGACTCTCGTCATCTAACCTCTGATCTCTAGCTAACAAAGCGCTAAGCACCTTCCTAACCGTTCGAATCTGTCGCTCCCATGATCCTCCCGTGTGTGACGCACAAGGAGGATTGAATTCCCACTGAATTTCTCGCTGCAGCAAATGTTCACTGGTATCCGATTGATTCCATTCACGGATACACCGAATAAGCTTCTTCTCTGCTGAGGTAAAGTTAGTGCCATTATCAGAACGTATCTTTTCTGGCTTTCCTCTTCTACTTTCAAATCTCTTTAGACCGTTGATAAACGAATTGGTGGTGAGATTGTCCAGTTTTTCTATATGTATAGCTCTCGTTGTGAGAAAAGTAAAGATACATCCATAACGCTTGATTCGACTGCGCGCTCTTTTGACCATAAAAGGTCCAAAGCAGTCAACACCGACATACGCAAAAGGAGGCTTTCTGGCGGTTACCCGATCTGAAGGTAAATCTGCCATCCTTTGGGGATCTGGTTTAGCATGACGTCTTTTACATGTTATACGGCCTTTCAAGATTCTTTCAATTTGTCGACGAGCTCGCATGATCCAAAATCTTTGTCTTATTTTGGATAAGACATACTCTTTGCCGCTGTGGCCTGAAAGTTGGTGGAACTATCTTATGATCAAGTTAACCACAGGGTGATCTTTGGGTAGAATCATCTGGTGCCTAGAGTTTTCTAACAGTGAAGAAGAACCCAAACGACCATCAACACACATAATGTCGTTGGAACTTTTGATGAGTTCTAATTTATAAATTGGACTATCTCTTGACAGTGGCGGATCTTGATTGTAGGTCTTTCAATTCTTCTGAAAACGATTGACTCTATTAACTTAATGATTGCTTCCTATGGCTCCAATAGTTCTGAGACAGTGAGATGACCGTTAGGTGATGGATCTTCATTTCTTACCTTTCTGAGCAAGATCTGCTTAAGTCTCAGCATCCAAGTTACAGCCTTCTTAAGTCTGAACCATGATGAGAAAGTCTCCAGGAACTTGTTCAGTGGATAAGCTTGTTCTATGACATTGTAAATCTTGGCTTCTTTCTTAATCTCTTTGTCGTCTTCAGATAGATTTCTGTCTAAGGTAGGTTGAACTGGCCACTTAAATAATTTGGACCACAAGAAATCGGGACCGTTCAACCAACGTCGACAGGTAAGTAGTTTGTCTGACCCTAATCCTCTTGAAACACAATCAGCGGGATTAAGACTGGATATCACGTGCTTTCACTGCGCTGGGTTAGAAGCACTGTGTATTTGAACGATTCTGTTGGCAACAAATGTGTTAAATCGTGTTTCCTTGTTGTTGATATAGCGTAAGACAATCTCGCTATCAGTCCAAAATGTAGACTCATGTACATCTCGTTTCAGTTCCTGTCTAAGGATACCATCCATCTTGGTAGCGAGGACAACTGCTGTTAATTCGAGTCTTGGGATGGTTAGAGTCTTATTTGGGGCTAATCTTGACTTAGCCATCACCAAAGCACAGTGGGTCCGATCCTTGTCATCAACAAAGCGAATATAGCTTGTCGCGCCATACCCGTCACAACTTGCGTCCGACAAATGGTGCAGCTGCACTGTCTGGATTTTTCCAACGTTGGCTTTCAACAGTTTATTTTACGCAAACACGATGTGTTTTACTTTCACACCTGGAACGAAACCAAATCCTCGGTGGTTGAACGGTTTAATCGCACGTTCCAGGGGCGCATGTACAAGTATTTTACAGCGGTCCACCCGACCGTACATCGACCACCACCCCCCAGCCCGCTCAGTTTCAAGTGGGGGATCTTGTTCGTATCAGAAAAGTTTAACGTCGATTTAAAAAAGCCTACTAACCCAATTGGAGTACGGGACATTTTCGAGGCAAACAACGCCCCGATCGACGTCCGTTCGGTCGTGTACACGTTTGAAGATTTAAACGGAGAGGTTGTTAGTGGTACGTTTTACGAGACCATGTTACAACGCGTCACGACAAATCCCGACGATTATCATCAGGTGGAAGAGACTCTGAAGACACGGCGACGAAGGACGTACCATTGGGTCAAGCTGTTGGAGTGGCCCCGACGTTTAATTTCTGGATGCCAGCGACGGGTTTAAAGCGTATTTAAGACACGGACTCACGACCGCGGGTTAGCTGTACACGACACCCTCCTGTAATCAACAGGGTATGTATTGCATGGTGCACATTTTGTTGACCCCGACACGAAACAACGATTAAGTGTTGATTTAACGGCCTTACTCACGCTAGGGCTGTGGATTGGGGCGATCACGCTCGATATCACGTTGATTCTCCGCTACACAACTGGCACCCCCCATGACCTAAGTACCCTACGGTATCCATGTCGACCATCCCATCACCTTCACCAACATCACGCCCAACACAACACCCTAGCACCTCTACCTTCCATCACACCACCCCCACCTGGGCGTGATGGACACTCGTTTTTAACACCCGTTTACTGCATTGGTTTCCAGTGAGACAAGGAGTGGTAAATCGTTTTTTACACGGGTCTTTATTCAACACGCGTCTACCTTAATTCACCCCACCCGGGATCGGATCGTGGTTTTACGAGGTATGGCAAGCGCTGTATAAGACGATACCCACATTGAAATTCCACCAAGGGTTGCCCGACATGAAGAGGTTGTTTGACCACAGTGGGACGTGAGTGTGTTGTACCTGGTACAACACTTGTTTCCCAGCGGGTAAGACCATCGAATCATCAGCTTGAACGAAAAGTATTTAGTGGTGTTTAAGAAAACCCGAGACGCCTCTCAAATCACAAACAGATGTACCCGGGTCAAACTTAATTTGTACGACAGAGTTTTGAGGGCGCCACCCGTGAACCCCACAGCTATTTGCTCATCGACGTGAAGCAAACCATCTCGGACCATCTTCGGTTACGCACGGCCGTGATCCCTGGTGACATCCAGTACGTGTACATGCGCAAATCATAAAATCCAGCAGACCACAGCACCCAAAACCAGTCCGCGTGTGATCCCCGCACGTACCATGTCACTGCGAGTGAAACGATACATCCCCAGACTATGGGTGATGGCCAAAGCCCCACCCGACCTGACACGTGCCATCGTGCGTGGAAGTGACTACTGTCTCATGTACCCCTGACGTCACGTAAGAAGGCTCGTCTGCGACCGTACAAAACACAACTCCGACTCCTCGTCAACAAAGCCATGAGTCTCAAACGCATGACGTTGGTCAAGAAGATGGCTTTGGTCCAACCTCGGTTATTGGAAGCCTTACAACGCGCCGCCACAACCCAACACTAGCCACTACTCCACCAGTTGCCCGTGCCTAGTGAACACAAAGCCTTGTACGCACTCGATCAGGACATGGAAGCTGTGCTTCGACGGACCGACTTGTCTGACACGGAGAAAATTAAACTGTACCACCAGACCGTACAGCGCTATTTGGACTATCAACATCAGATACAAGGCACCGCTGGTCCACCACCAACACCTCCAACCTCTCAACCAACACCACCACAGCCACGACCCCTCAACCCACTCAGCCGACACCTCCACCCTTCCAACCCCCTACACCCCAATCGCTTGACACGAGGCCAACACCGAGCTCAACACCCCTACCTCCCCAACTGACCCTACACACCCACCTTCACCTACCACGCCTGAAGCCCTGACCCAGATCGAAGCGGACGTGTTGAGCAGTGTGCCCGTACATCTACGCAAGAAAGCCCACAAGCTACCCCAACACAAAGACCAGCCCCACCACACGTTGGACAGAGACAAGGGAACTAGTCGTCGAAGTACACATCATTCCCGACAAGCACATGGTGGATTTGATCAAAGACGCCCTTCGCGACCGACGCACCCCCGCACGAGGACGAGACGTCTTGGCTCGACAATTCAAAGCGTTGAATGTCCCCGGAGAGTTGCTCCCCAACACCGTGCATTAAGCAGACCCTGCTGCCTAGCCGCGGTCGTCACGACAGTCATCGTTCAAGTCGATGTCCCTTGCGCTAGAGTCCTTATTAAATAGCGGACCACGGTGACCCCAACGTCAGTTGTGGCTGAGCGGTTTTAGCCTTCCGTCGTCCACCATATTTTACATCACCCTATACCCAGCAACAGTTCGATGGACTTTTTTCCAAACGATACGGTGGGGCATTACGCCACGCAACTTTCCCAGGCGATACGATTAACCGTGGAATGGGAGTGTGGGCTTGTGGGTCTGCATTACCCTCACAGCTGGTACAATATTCAAGACAAGGAATTGCATTTTGCCGTCCTCGATGCCCAGGACGTTGACTGATTGTCCCATCGTTACGAACTCCGAACGGCTGGGTACTACGCTTCTCCTGGCATCTTGGCCGACGCGTTGAACGCCCTGCTCGACACCGACAAGCGAACCACCACACATAATAAAAGGGACGCCATTCGCTTCAGCTTCATGGTGTGCGTCAAGTCTCCCATATCACGTTTACCCAAATGCTAGAGATAATGGTCAGCCGGCGCCTACAGAAATTGTTGGGTACAGGATTTCAACACCCTCTTGGCGTATAAAACTGTGCGATCGGTCGAAGGGCGAGCTAGAGCGAAACGGGATGGGGTTGAAAGTTTCATGCCCTGTACGTCCACTGCGACATCATCGCACCCGGCGTGGTGGGGTATACGTTGGTTCCTGTGTTACGGACGGTGAGCACCGATCAACGCCACAACAGATTTCGAGAATTTCAAAATATTCTCTATCTCCCCGTGCAGAAAAAAGATAAAAATGATTTCACAACCATTGAAATCGACATAAAAGAAGAATATGGACGGCCGGTCCCATTCTGCCGCGGGTAGGTGATAACAACACTACACTTTCGACGGAAACGCGCTGTCCATTTTACGTAACACAATGAATGCGCGACATCAAGCCTCGATCCAGTACTACGCACGACAGGCCGGGGGTGGGGATCTGAACGTCTTTCGGGGCGCTTACCACCAACGCGAGTATGGTGTGGGGAACATGCTGAGCAGCATCAACAATCTGGCGAAACCGATCACTGTACAAGGGGCCAAAGCCGTGGGTCGACAGGCGCTTCGGAGTGGGTTGAACGTGATGAACGATGTCGTGGAGGGCACCCGTATCAAACAGACTCTGAAACGGCGAGTGATCAAATGGGTGGATCAGCTCGTCACAAAAGCCAAACGGCGTTGGCAAGCACCACCCGGACTGCCCCCGCCTCAACGTCATACGCTTCGGCGCCCACGCTATAAAATGACGTCCGACATAGACGGGGACCAGTCGAGTGCGACACACACCACCCCGACGCATCAACCCCGATATATTCAGCTAAGCCATGATGTTCAGCCAGCCCTGCGACGGCGCCAACAGCGTGTTTGATTTGTGGGCGATGCCACCCACTAGAGCAGTGTCATCGGTGGACGGTGTGAAATCTATAGCCCCATCGCGAGCATTAGCGACGGTGGTCCGTTCGAACTGGAAATGAAGTTTGCCAAACCCTTCCCTTGGACAATCAACGTGATTTGTTATGCGGAATTCGACAACATGATTGAAGTGGATCGCAACCGTCAGATTCTCTTTGTCGAACACATAACTGAAATGACGTTGGTGTATATTGAGCATCATCGTGGTGGTGTGCATGCCAAGAGAGCGACGAATGCACACAGCATGTTGACGATCGTCCTCTTGTAAAAGCTGATATACTTCAATGTGACGTTGAACAGCTTTTCCGCATTGTCAAGTCGACTGAAGGGTACTCCTCGAAAATAGCGGGCCAGTAAATTTTCCGCTTTCAAATAGGCTTTGAAATAATAGTGAGCTCGAGTATCACAGTCTTTGGATGGGACCCCATCTAGGTGGATGGCTAGGCAACGAAAGAAACCGAGATTGTCATGGTACGGACCGTTAGGGCCGCACATTAAAGCATTGTTGGTGCGGAGCAAATAGTGGACTGTAGTGTTGTAGGTGGCTCCTTCATAAGGTCGAGAGTTTGTTGACATAAAATACGACATTGGTGACTTCGTCGACGTACCACTTTGTGTCTGGGCAGTGAGGTCGTCCCCATGCCATTAGCTCGAGATCAGTGTAGATTGGGTGCTCGTGAAACAGGGCGTTCAGTATGGTTGCGTTTTGGATTAAATGGGGCATCGATCGAACTCTGGCGTTGTTGATGCTCGGGTAGAACCACCGGACTGTATTGGTTTCTCGATGGCGGAAGATAAGTCCGCAGGTCAGCCGAAATAAAAAAATTAATTTAAAGGTTGCTGTTTGGTCGTTGTAGATCGCTCACAAAATGATCTAAGCCCGTGACAGCCTGTACACGAAAATTATACTGGTCTTGAACACGACACCGTCGTGAAATTGTTGCCTGATCGAACCCCAGTGCTGGCGGTACAGTTGAGCCGTGTCACGGAGTTCGGCAATGTTGTCCAGGGGTGGTTCTGTTGTGCTTCTCGAGTGGTGCGGGTTGAACTGTCAAGGCGTAAGGGATAGGTCGACGGTGTGGGTTGGTGAACATGGTGAGAGTGGTTGGGGTAATGCGTCAGCTCCCTCGGTGGGTTCTTTCGGGGGTGCATTGAGTGGTGGTGGTGGACCTGCACTCCGTTGACCGCCCTTTTTACCCAGCCAACACGCCCAGGTGGGACCCACATGGGTAATACGTGGGCTGTGGCTGGGAAGGTGGGCATGGGCACTGCATGGGATAATGCATGGGTTTTCTGTGGGTCCTATGTGAGTTGCCCATGGAAGTCCCTGTTTTTTTTAATATTGAAAATATCTTGCAGAATCTTTGATTTGCTTTTTAATTAAAAAAAATGGAGTCAAAACCACAATGTGTTTCTTTGCGGAAATCAAGTTTACTGTGGGCTTAAGATGGGCTTTCCCATTATTGTGTTCACACCTGATTTTTATGCGGTGTATGCTGGCAAGTTGCCTGCGCGCCATTTCATGGAACGCCACTGCCGCCCCGGGGGCCTACAGCCAGGCATAATTTACGGTAAATCCTATGTTGTAATTTCCGTAGTAATTCTTTTTTTTTTTTTTTGTATTCTTCGCCCGAATCGACTAAGAACGCAAGGAAGCTCAACGGATCAAACAAGTGTTGACAGTAATGAGTTCAGTTGTGCTGACATCAGTGTGCAACAACATCAACAACATGGCCGTCTGCTTGCCTACTTGCACTGACACGTCTTTCGGGATCTGCCTGTGGTAGCTTATAAATCAGCCCAGACGCATGGGTTGCCAGTCGAATGTCACAATTAATAAAAAAGCAAACTAACATAGCCTAACATTCGAGCTATGCCTGTGGCTATCTATATAGATGTTAAGATCGATGTTTGGATGGGAATAACCTATATTAGCAATCTGGTATGGAATCTGGTCAGTAAATACGCTGAAACTGAAGTAGTGCGAAAAATTTGAACCGTACAATTCCCATGTAATGCATCTGAATTACGTGATTTTTGTTTGTTTTTCATTAATGTACCCCGATATTGTTGTTGGACCATGAACAATGAAGCACCCAGTTTAGTAAAAAACTTGATATATGTCAAATGTATTTTATTTTATTGAACATCACAGTTGAAATACTACTTCAACACATGTTTTGGCTTTTATTCAAAGTTATACTTTTTGATGAAAAAAATTACCTTCACTGTATGTGCAATTAAATCACGTTCATTTAACATGCAGTACCATACCTTATAATCTCAACTACATTTTCCCCTTCATGGTGGAGTGTATGTGTGGCGTAATTTGTACCTCATGGTTTGTTCACAAAGAAGAAAAGAATTGCTGTCAACAGGAACCATGCGCAAGGTGGAAACAACATTGTGTGAGAACTTGGGGAAAAGCAGGTACATTGGGTGATGATACTTGAAGCATATATGCTTTAATAAGCGGCCAAGGAAAGAAAGTGTTACATTTCTCCCCAACAGTTACACGACATTATCCATTTGGACATATATTTGTCTCCAGGGGCCGATTCCACAAAGCAATTACTAATTAAAGTCAAAATACTTAATTCAATTTTGTTGAAATTTGTGTGCAAAATGTCATACAGATATAATATGAATATATACCTAGTGACATCATGAAAATAAATCCCAAATATTAAATGTCAAAATTCAACAGTAGATAATTTAGGTCGATTGACAGATTTTGACTTAAGTATAAAACTGCTTTGTGGAATCGGCCCCAAATCCTATATAACGTATAAGGTACAAACATTCAGGGGCAGGGGAGTAGAATTTCACTGAAATATGGTTATATGTTTGCAATTTTACAAGGAGTTGGAAACTGAATTTGTTCATGTATTTTGGGGATATGAAGACATACAGATAATATACGTGGGGAATTACAGTCACCTTCCGCGCTAGCTTATGTGGATTTACTGAAGGGTGACACATTGTCACCGCTTACTCCACAGCTTGTGCTTGAACTGTAGTACCCTACTCAAAATAAGTACTGTCATGGTGCCGGGGGAAAATGCATAACCGCTCCCAGTCAATGAAAGTTTTTGTGTCAATGAACCTGAAACCTCAAGTATGGCTTAAAACCCCAATCATACAAAGCAATCAGTATCATAATTGCCTATCGATGTACTTTTATTTTATCTTTTTTGATTATACAAAATTACAAAATTAAAGAACTAGAATAAGTCAAGTACTTCATGAAACTAAAGTTAAGTAATAATTACTATCAAACAAAAAATGTATTTACTTGGCTAATCAACTTATAATGCTGCTCAAAATGAATGATAGTTGTAGTTTCAGCTTGCATGTTGAATTGTTTAATCTGTTTTCTGAAATTATAAAATATAAAGTATATTCACAGCTTGACTACCCGTCTACCCGGTATAAAAAGAAGCCACAACAGACCAATTACATGCTATAGCTTCGAAGCCACACACCGGGTTTGTCTTATTGAAGGCAACTCATAATAGCGGGCTAGATGACCATAGTTTCAAGCGAGCGAGGTGATCTGATCCCTTATATACAGATGCCTGTTCATTGGCAAATTGCCTTCAGTCAGCTTTGTTTGAAATTGTGGTTTTAGGGCCGCTTCCCTGGTATGGATTTCGCGGCCCTTCAAATCAAGTCATTTTATTTCCTTATATTAATTACAGTTGTTTTGTTGTGTTCATTGCCATATTAAAGTCAGTCAGCTGGTGCTAAATGTTAAATATGTAGTTTTATTTTAGCAGATTATGTGCAATACATGATTTATGTATGTAAATATGGATTAATTTAAGCACAGCTTTTAAATCAATCAATCAACTCTCACTCCTCAACTCTAACTGGTACTCACTACTACCAACTCCAGCTCCTGAATATGATCTATCAAACGTGATTAATAACAATAACTTTACATAGATAAACTTTACATATATAAAGATAATGCTACCTTTTGTCTTTAGGTAGCATTAATTGATCCGTGTACTGCTATGGTGGCTGTTTTGTACTCTTAAATTTTGAACAGACAATCGTGTATGGACAATAAAGGGCTATAATTAGAAATATTATTTTTTTGAAAAAAGCATGGTTAAAAATATAGTCATTTACAACAGTTACATGTGTAGCCAAAGCAGATATTAACTGTTATTAAGAACTGATTTTTTCATGAAATCAAATAAGAATGATAGAAGTGAATTAACATAAGGTGATGTTATTTTTGCAGGTCCACATGAGAGAGCTGTGAGAAGGCTGAGATTGTCTACGGAGATAATGTTATTTAAATATCTATGAAAAGAAGGTGTGTTATTGCGTTAAAGTTGTCACTTTACTACATTATAGAAAAAAATAATATTACCTTGCGTGCTTTTGTTTATTTTCTATTTTGTTAGATCAGTAGATTATGTACAGTACATGTATGTATGTAAATATGCATGAATTTAAGCACAGTTTTTTTATAACTACAAACAATTCTCCAGCTCCTGACTACTTTATATCAAATGTGAACATTACATAGATTAATACTATTACTTTAGGTAACATTAACTGATTTGACCGTCCTATCAGCGATCCGTGTACTGCTATGTTGGTTGTTTTGTACTCTTAAATTTTGAACAGAAATATGTTCTGTTATATTTTTATAACATGAAATATAATATGAAATATTTTTATAACATGAAATATAATACGAAATATTTTTCTTCTAAAAAGCATGTTTTTTTAATTAAATGTGGTGCCTAATTCGATAAAAACAACAGTCAGTAAGAACTTTAATTTTCATGAAATCAATCAAATAAGAATGGTAGAATAATGATTGATATGCCAATGTGAATTAACATATGGTGGTAATGTTCCTGCAGGTGTACATGAGAGCGCTGTGGAAAAACCGAGATTGTCTATGGAGATTATGTGATTTAAATATCCATGAAAAGAAGGTGAGTTTTAGCGTTAAAGTTGTCACTTTAGTTTACTGCATGCTGAAAAAAATATTACTGATACAATAAATAATATTTTTTATTAACACTCTTTTATTCATGTAGTTTACTCCCATAGTGTCTGCTAATATAAACATAACATGGTACTTTTGAATAGTTATTTTTAAGCGAAAAAAAAACAACACCGCAGGTTTTCTGGTTCAGCCTTCAACTCCAGGCTCCCTCCAGGAACCACAACTCTTGTTTGTTGTTGATGAAACTAATTGTTAATTGTAATATACATAAATCAAATTTCTGGCGCTATGTTTCAAACTGTTGCCTAGAACATAGTATGGTTTGGCAGGCTATACACATTTGGTTACCTTTTTCAACCTTAGAAACTATTAAAGTTAAAGGTACTATACTGCAGAATTTTGGCCGAAAATCGACTGAAACAAATTAAACCGGGTTTTCTATATTTTTCCAGTATGACCCAAAGTATAAGCCTTCAGAATATATTAACCTCTAGAATGTGCGATATACTGTATTAAACTAATAATAAAGATGTAAAATCTATACTTTGGGCCAAACTAGACAGCCCGGTTTAATTCGTTTCAGTAAATTTGTGTACCTTTAAGGGAAAAAAAATTCTTGGTCTGATTTTCTTGTAATGTCAGTATTGTCAAAATGTTTGGTTCTACCCTACTTTGTGTTTTTTTAAGCGATATATTCCATGTGTATATGGTAAGCATTACTAAATGATGCAGTCCAATGTTTGTCACAAATATTTCATTCTGATTTTAGGAGGAATTAAAAGAAACCTGCAAACACTGCATTAAGAAGGATGTTAAGAGGTCAGTGCCAAAGGCTAATTGGTGGATGGGACAGAGATACCAATCGAGCAAAGTGGGGCAAATAACAGCTGAAACATATACGTTTTATGTACTTACAAGCATTTATGTTAAGCATAGAACTTTTATCATATTGAATCAATATGATAGTTTTG
>JAVFBZ010146397.1:2829-20201 GCA_032466195.1 Katharina tunicata | reverse complement strand
GGTTAAGAAGTGTAGAAACACACTGTTGACATTTTTAAGGAGTTCATACTTTAAGCAACAAGAAAATATAAGTTTTACTTCCAATCTCACATTAATACCTTCAATAAATGACTTGAAACATGTGTTCATGGAGGTCGATTTTGTGGAGCATTTAGGGTAACCTTACAATAATGTACATGTATGGCGTAAAACCCCAATCAAACAAACAAGCCCTTACACTACCGACTGGGCTACAGAGGTTCTAGGTTTAATGTCATTTGAAATCTCTTATACATAAAAACGGCTTATTTTGGTTTTAGTTTGCAAAACATTTAAGCAGCGACACCTACAAAGCATTTTGTGAAACCTGCATTTAGATATGACACCCAATGTCAAATCTAGTTATCTTTGAGCTCCAATGCTCCATATGATGACATTTAACCTTGCACAGAAAATGACCATCACATGCCCGTATTGACAGCAGAATTAATTAAATTGATTTTTGCCCATACAATCATGTTAGACCTAATGGTCATTTTAATTACAGGAATGGCCAGTGGAGTAATAGAACTGACCAATGATGACCTATGCTGTTTCATTTGGTTTGATTTAGTTAGAGGTGCAGTGGCTATCCCAGTGATTAGCTCTTCTTATCACTGATTGAAATATGTACTGTAAATGCTCTAAAATTTCCTTAATGAAAATAAAACAATTGTTAATAATTGTGTGAAACTTTTACGCTAAATAACCGAAAAACCCGCTGATAAGTAATAATTAATAATTTTTATATATTTATAAATTATATACATTTAAATTGTACGTTTAAAACTTAAGTATGATATTGTAACTGATTAATTGAATAATTGGTCCAATGATTAATTAAATTATGGCTTATGAAATGATGTTCTCTAGGTCAACTTATGCACTTACATGTATAAATGTGCAGGACTACTGATACATATTCACGGAATGCCAGCAATGTTAAATACTTTGGTGTAAGAATTTTTTTATTTTAACTGATCAATTTTGCATCTACAGAACAGTAATGCAGTATAGTAATAGTGTTCCACAAAATAAAGTCAAGCTCATCTTTTTGATGCAGTTGCATATTTTGCATGTACATGTAATTGTGCGCCTTATATTGACAAAGAGAGAAGAGGAGACATAAGTTTATTTTTGCATTAAGCTACACTCATTTGCTATTAACTTTATGCTCCGTTAAAAGTGTGTACAGCTGTATATTTATATCAATGTCTGATTATATAGTTGATTCCATAACCACTCAAGCAGAAGGGTATGTAATAAATTCTAGATATACCTGTAAATATTCTAACCTCAAATAAGGTCTTGCATTTCTTTCTATGGTCTTTTGAATATGTCCTTAGCATTGATCCCGTTTATTTGAAAGAAAGTATAACTGTGTCACAAGGCCGACATAAATTATCACCTTAATATATCATAGTGTTAATATGACAAGAAAAGTTAATAGTATGCGAAGGTCACTTAAATTATCGCTGAGTATAGTGTTTGTTGGTCTTGTCAGAGCTCATGGTTGATGATCTTATGTGAAGGGGCACTTGAATGTTAAATTGTGTTATGAATTTTCATATTGACTCAAATAGGGTTGCTGAGCTAAGGGGCAATAGGAAGTCGACTATTGTCTTGTTTTTCGTCCTGTAAATGTCCTGTGATGTCTTGTATGTTGGCAGTTCTTCAGGGTGGTTTAGTTCTTCCATTGGCCTTCCTCATTGCTATATGAGTAAAATAACATAAGTATATGTAGGCCTACCCTGTAAAAACCTAATCAAACAAATCAGATAGAGTTGCATTTTGTATATCAGTCTTGACAAAATCACAAATATCACATATTAAGTAGTGTACATTAATACAGCTACAAATTTCATTTAATCCCGAATCCTAGTGTATATTACCTCTCATAGATTAAAAAAGGTAAAACTGAAATTACAATGGAGCTGGGTTTTTTTCCTTCTTTTAGTCAAATATTTTGAGTGCATAATATCGTTAAAAGTGCTTTGATTGTGTTTTTGTTTTTAATATCAGGGTCTTGTGGAAATATAAATAATTTATTCTGTTTCTGACACTGGGATTATAGGATTTTCTTTAAAATTGAGTGATGCACCTCAGGTGCTTGGTGCCTAGGTATTGGAGATTCTCAATCCTTGCTGATAGTGATGATGATCTATAGTGCAGTATGTTTGGAATGTTAAGTAGGCTTCCCTGTTGTGTCCCCATGCTTCAGTGATTTGTGTGACCAGCTGGGTACTCGATTCAACTTGTACTGAAACACCAGACAGCAATGGTCTTCACTGCCATTGGAATCTCCATCATGTCTTAGCCAGGCTCCACAGGGATATGTTTCTCTCTCCCTTCCCTCACACATTGGCATCTATTCTCACACCTTCTGAGGCCATCCCTATAAAAACTATTTGTTGCAGGTTATAGATGTGCATGACCAGGTCCTGCAGTGCCAAACACCAGGCCACCATTCATACCTAGATTAGGTTATGCTTTTCTGATCCAAAAGTGAAAGTAGCAACTACTTAAATAAATTTGCCTGCAATCCGTAGCAAGATTGACTAATTTAATGCGTGTACATCAAATTTCACTTTAAGAAGATAGTTTAAATCTTTTGCATACAAAGCCTGACTTGGAATTCCTATACTGGTCTTCCTTCATTTAAGTATCAATTTAGCATTGTACTAAATGGAAAGCACTCATCTAGTTCATGGGGAAAACTAATGTTACCATATAAATAAAAGTAATAGCCAGCATATAATTTTCCTGGAAAACCTAAGTTGCAGTTAGATCACTGTTGTAATGACAGTAATCAAAATGCACATGGTATTGCACAGGAAACAATTTTTGTTGCTAATCCTATAGGAAAAAAAATCCAGTGCAAACTGACCCAGAAACCTTACTCTGTAAAAATGGGTTTATATTGCCTATTTACCTTTTCTGATTTGACCTTGCCAACCTACATGTATAAGTAAGTATATCCATTTAGACTCCTACCACTGCTTGTTAAATTTGTGCCCTTGGGCTAAGTTCACAAATTGTGTCTTAAAATAGATCCGGACAGCTGTTGTGTATGGTTTCCTCATTTCCTAGCCAAATTTAAAGTCACTTAATTTCCAAAAGCCTGTGTTAATAGAGGAGCTCTCTGCAATCATTGCTCAACTACCGGAAGTACTGTATGATTTCAGGAGATGTAGATTTTCTTCATAGCCTTGGGAGCTGATTTCATTGAAAGATAATAAAAAATGTGAAACTGATGTTAGCCTGAGTAACACATTCTAGCTACATGTAGGAGGATGGATTTAAAAAATACTCCCTGCTAACTCCAAAGTAAATAGTTTTATTTTCAAAATGTAAATCAAAAGCAAATATGTGGTGTATAAAAAAAATACCTTTAATTGTAGCTTTATGGTTCTTGTGGACAGACTAGAATTTGACGAAATATGGCTGTAAAAGATTGCATTACATCTTTGTTGAATTATTGGGTGTTTTTAGTAGACACTTTTCCTACATCTGGATCACATATGTAAATGTGTTTACCAAATAAATAAGTACTGTTGCTAGTGTTCACATCACCTTTTGTAGTAATGTATTTTGGTATTTTTCTTGACAATTATTACTGCTTGAACACATTTTAACTGTCAAAGTTGTTGGAGCATTTGATGGTCAACTGACAGCCCCATTTATCTTTACCAATACGAACAATATCCAATGTTAGAAGTTCCTATATTACAGGCAGGCTGATTCATGGCAGCTCTGGCTGTTACTCAACTGAAGATCTGTTTGTATTTTTTTATCTTTTATATCAGAACCGATTTCTCATCAGTTGGAGATTCGATGAGATAAAAACAACATGTCTTAGAGAAGTTGTGTGTCTGCTTTTTGTAAGAGTCATGGAAGATTCTGACTCCAACCGCCAACTTACAGTGACAGGCGACAGTCTGTCGGGAATCACTTTTCCGTTTTACTTCCGCTGCCACACAATCTGCTTCAAGGTGCTACGCACATCAATTCTGATGACTGAAGATTAGTTTTTTTCTTGTTCTTATCTATCCTGTAATCAAACAGTCCTCCTGAAAAATACTATACAAATTATGATGCCATAACAAGTGTTTTAAACTGTTAATTAACACAGCTTCAATATGTCATTACTTGTGACTTTGTCTAGTGTTGTCAAGATTACATTGATTCCTACATATTTACAAACAGATATTTCACATATTTTCAATGTTAGTAACTTGTTGCTGGTGCCAGTTTTCCATGCCAACAACTGTTCCAAGAAAATTTATAATAGCTAATTGTTTGATATCATGATGTTGACAAGATTTGATTGTCTATTGACACCCCCTTTACAGATCGCAATAAAAACAGTATCCAATGTTAGCCAGTTACATTATGTACTATATTAAATGGACTGCTGATGCATTTTAACTTTCAGTGTTACTCAGCTTTGGGAAGATCTGTTTGTGTTTTTATCTTGTCTATCAGATGGGAATCCTTGCCAGTTACAGATTGGATGAGATAACAAACAGTAGCATAAAATGTACCAAAGAGACCGTTTATCCCAGCGTTTTGTCTCTACCACAGAGAAGGTTTATTTCAGCGTTTTGTCTCGGCTCTAAGCTCACTCTCATAGGGAATAGTCTGCTGTGAATCATTTCCCTATTCACTTCTCCTGTCTCATAAGTTCACAACTCATTTATTTGAAGATACTCTCCCCATCCGGGGCCATGGCGTGGCTCAGGATACTCTCCCCATCGGGGGCCATGCCGTGGTTCAGGAACCTCTCCCCATCAGGGGCCATGGCGTGGCTCAGGATACTCTCCCCATCAGGGGCCATGCGTGGCTCAGGATACTCTCCCCATCCGGGGCCATGGCGTGGCTCAGGATACTCTCCCCATCCGGGGCCATGGCGTGGCTCAGGATACTCTCCCCATCAGGGGCCATGCGTGTCTCAGGATACTCTCCCCATCCGGGGCCATGGCGTGGCTCAGGATACTCTCCCCATCCGGGGCCATGACGTGGCTCAGGATACTCTCCCCATCCGGGGCCATGACGTGGCTCAGGATACTCTCCCCATCCGGGGCCATGCCGTGGCTCAGGATACTCTCCCCATCAGGGGCCATGCCGCGGCTCAGGAACCTCTCCCCATCAGGGGCCATGCCGTGGCTCAGGATACTCTCCCCATCAGGGGCCATGCCATGGCTCAGGAACCTCTCCCCATCAGGGGCCATGCCGTGGTTCAGGATACTCTCCACATCAGGGGCCATGCCGTGGTTCAGGATACTCTCCCCATCCGGGGCCATGTCATGGCTCAGGATCCTCTCCCCATCCGGGGCCATGCTGAGCTCAGTTGATTAAGCTTTGGGCTGCTGAGTCCCCTTTATTATACCCAATATAGGTTCAAATTATCCTGTCGACCGTACATGTACATCTAGGTACATAAAAGAAGTGTTGTGGAGACGGTGCAGTTGTTTTCATGAGTTTCTTTTCTTCTGTTTTCCACCATACACCATTAACCCTAAGTATTCATAAGTCAGGTACAACGTTAAACACCAATTAAATTAATAAATAATATATTCTCAGTAATTTTGGCACTTGGCCAGATAACATTTTTGGGTTCTCATCCTGTAATTTAACTGTGCTGGTATATAGCCCTGGAATACCAGGTTTAGAAAAGAAAAAAACATCATTCAATATTATGATCAGCTAAATTAAGCTGGTTTTTCTGCGATTGATCACTTGGCATAATAAATGTTGAAATTGTAAGTGAAAATATTTGTTTTTATCCCCCGCCATGTAGGGGGACATGGAAATGCTACTGTCCATCTGTTCTTTCGTCCATCCTTCCATCTTCTAGTGCCTCCTTCTGTCCGTCCATCCATCCATAGCAAAACTGTTGTGATAACTTGAAAACAAATTATCAGATTATTTTCAATCTTGGAATATTCCTCCTGTCAAGAAGACGAATGTGATTGCTTTTTACCAAATTCCGCTGCCAGTATGGCCAACATTGCATATTTTACAATATTCACTTATGTATTTGTTGTGAACATGATAAATTGTTAATACATTCAACAGTGATCGTTAACTTTTCTACGACACCCTGGGGTAACTTTCACGATGTGATTTAATTTTATGATGAAACATTTCTATACAATAAAGACAGTAAAAAAAAGTTGTGCCAAGAATATGAGCCTATGTTAACAGTGGCAATTTCGGAGGAAAATCTTAAACATTATTCAGCAATCTGTGAGTTATCTGAATTACATTGTGAGTCAGTAGATGCAATCATTTGATACATCATTGTACTGGCAGTCTGGCACAAATTTCAGTTGAACTCTATTGCTCTTGGATCGATCTAGCCACTCTCTAAACAAATGGGTATTATAGGGATGCAGAGGCATGCATGCACAAGTGATGGTATGGTAATTTGGTCCTTGTAGTCCTCGGAATATATGCAAATGCTGAAGATGTACGAGAAATAACACTGGTGTTACATCATTTTGGAACCGTAAAAGGCTTTCAACTTGCACTATATAGCTTTTTGATGGGCTACATTTTTGGAGATGATCCAAATATTTTTTCTGCGTGCGGACTAGACCGGTTGTTGACTGAATTAAACAATCAAATGGTTTTGTGCTTGTCCCGATGTATATATTACATCATACTAATTCCCTTAACAGTTTTGATGAGTTGCATTTTTTTGGAGAGAATCCAAAAGTGTCCCTAGATGAACCCAACATTTTGAGTTGTTGACTAAATTAATGACTGAAAATATGTTTTTGCCTATGGCTGCTTCTAAGCTCTGATCAATAGTTGTTTATTCTGTATGTGACATGTTGTCACAATCTGTGAAGCTCTCCATGGTGTTAGGTGGCTGAACCTACTTAAAGTGTGTGGCCGCCTATTTCCAGGGTCTCCATGACATATGTGAGAGAAATTTCCCTGTTTTCTGACACCTTGGCTTTTTGCCACTGTTTGTCCAGAGTATAATATTGCTCTAGAAATAACTGGCGTGTGTGTGAGATTGCCAGTGTTAATTGACAGGTTTCCCCAAACACTCCTCAATGTTCACCCCTTTCTACTTAATAGGTGTGGGCTAGCATCTTACTTCTTCTGACCTGACCAATCGACTCTAAAATATGAAAATGCTTTTAGAGAGGAGATCAAATGTAGCATTTCAAATTTTCTAATTTGTGTAAATAAAAATGGACTATCGGACAATATCTTTTCTCTTTTCTCTGGTGTCAAAAAGTGCCAAACAGTAGGAGACATGAACAGGAATTAAAGATATTTGAAACTCAAAGGTATTCAGAACAGCTCACAAACTACCTACTTAACATTCAACCAGCCCTAATATTTAGATATACTCAAGTACTTGTACCTGAGTAAGATTTTGGTTTCATTTTGGTCATATTTTTTGGTCGAGGGTATCAAGTCTGTTGTTTTATAAGCTGTCACGAGATATATATATGACTGATCCTGTAAAGCTCTGATATAAAAGATGGCTAAACTGTCTGCTTCAAATCAAAAACGGAACTAGAAATGAAGAATAAGTGGTTAAGTGAATAGGTCCGCGTTCCAGTTGCATAACACTATTTATTCGCTTTTGAATTTTTGTTTTTTTTACTTTCCGTTATTGCAAACATTGAGTAGGGAAATGCTTCCCTACAAATAACAACATTAATATCCCTAGAAATTATTTTGATTAGACTATTGACACGCAGGGAAAATGGAGACTGTGTGTCTTTAATTTAGTATGAATTGAGCCAACATTCCGTTACAATTTAATTAAAGAAGAAGTTAAGAACTTTTGTAAGTTTTGATTATTTGCCTTGCCATTTTATGATTAGGTTTCTTTGTTTACATGACACAGATGTTAGCAGTAAGCATTGGAATGTCTCCAACTCTGTACACTAATGTATGTCAGTAATGTGTTATTGTGTTGAGGTATCTGTCTGTGTGTACCTTAAACATTCAACATCAGCTTAAACAATCACCACAACCCTTATATAAGGCCTTGTTGTATCCAAAAGGAATTTTAATGAAACAATGCATAGAAATAGGAGCTTATAAGTTGACAGACATACACCAATGTTATTTCCTGTCAATTTAGAAAGGTGTTACAATATAAATAACCAAAGTCTAATATGATACCCACTTTCTTTCTGATATCAAACAAAATAAATAACCATGCAATAACATGTATGAAACTGAAAAAAAATTAATCAATTCCATAAATTCAACACTGTGAATCTTTTGAAGAATAAACTTGTGAAAAATTGCAGTAAACTATTTTGAACCAGTCTACCCCTATATGAGGTAGACAGACATGTAGATGTATGTAAAGTACATGTACCAGTTATGATGGTTATTATATGTTTATTTGATAGATACATTAACATCGGTGCTGCTGCACCAAATATGTAACCTAACACTTGTAATTAGGAAGAGCCATTCTGCTTCATGTTCTCCCGGCACCCCTGTATATACATGTAAGCAGAACTAACTGGCTACGTGATGAAGACAACATAGAAACTGTGTTACTTTTGATTACAGAATTCTGTTCAATCAAACTAGACGCAGCTGTAAGGACTCCGTCTTATTCCCTGTCATAGCCTGTTTATTTTTAATCGGGTTAGAGGCACAGCCACTGCCTGTGCCTGTCTCTGTAACTTGGGGATGAATTGAAAGGATCACCAAATAGCCTGGTCTTGAATTCCTTTAGATCTGTACCAGCTCTAGAAGAAATTGATTTTGGGATGTGATGGTTGTGTGTGGTAAATACCCTAAAGCTCCATGTTTACTATACCGAACCATATTACGCAGGGGATTTCGCATGACGTTATTACAGAAATTGACATGCCAAATCATATGCCAAATCCCAGTGCCGTATTAAACTCAACATATCATCAGACTTCTGATCAATTTAATAATCATTATTGTTCAAGATAAATCCAATAAGTTTTCTTAGCAAATATTCACAGAATTTACAAATTGGTATTGCCATCTAGCTCTGACATTTGTCTGACCTGGCCCTGTTACCAAACCCACTATGTTCCTCACCCATGCCTTGGGGATATTAATATTGGAGGCCGGCTTCTGTTATTTCAGAAGTCTTATTCAAACTAATGCAGCCCTTAATGGATCGTCTTTGAAATTGGGAAAGAAAATCTGCCTATCTGTATGAGATTGGTGCTAGTTAAGTTTTCATAGCAAGGATCGGTTAAGCAAATAGCGGGAGCAGTTATTCTTACAACCAATGAATTTTTGATATTGGATAAACGTAGATAAATCACATGATGATGATTTAGTTGTGAAGTATTGAGAAAAAGAATGGGTTCTAGGGTTAATTAAAGAAAATGTTAAAAACAAACCTTTACCGTCAAATATTTAGTCATTTATTTTTTTCAAACCTTTTAACATTTCTTTGTACTTTAAGAGTGATTGGGTGATAGCAGCATCCTGTGCCCTGGTGTTCACTGAACCAAGGGGCATCAGGAAGCCAATTTGTTGTGGTGTCCTGTTGTTTTGTCCTTTAAATGTTTTGTAGTTGCCTTTTAAATTTTCCTGCTATATTTCTTAAAAAATTTTCACTTGACATTTTGTATAGTTATTCATATTTGGTTTGATTAATCCTGCATCATGTTTATATTCGGCTGCTAAAAATAACTGCAAGTGTGTTACAATGTAAGTACATGTACATGAATTTGTGTGTGATCTTTTTATGTGAACAGTTAAATTAAAACAAGGAAATGTAATGAAGCATGGTCATTTGATTTGCTTGTGTTAGTGAATTGTGTCTTATGTATCATGGATTACGGTAACAATTTCAAGCCTGGAGTCAACTTGATGTCATATGGAATAATTATATATGTAAGATACTTGTATTAATTAATAACATAATTGTAATTGTCCAAGTTATGCCGTTATTGTTATTCTGTTTAATTCTGATGCACTAGCCTATGTCTTGTGCTCAAATTATGCCACAGAAACTGACTTGGCAGTGGGTGGTTGGATTGGAGCTTCCCTTGCCCTGGTTCGGGTGGAGGCCTCTCGTGCCCTGTTGCTCTGAGTTAAGGGGCATCAGGAAGCTAATTTATTGTGTTGTCCTGTTTTTTTTTGTCCTGTAAATGTATCCTGGCATATTCTGTGTTGCCAGCATCATTTAAGGCAGTTTCCTCCAATGATTGAGCTGGTCATAAGACTGAAATAAACTTATAAAGTACTGCATAAAACCCAAATCAATCTTGTGCCTTGGTGCTCTCTGAGCTATTAAGGCGCATCAAAAGCTGATTTGTTGTGGTGTCCTGTTTTTTCTCTAGTGGTGTTTTGTTCATTAGTGTGGTTTCCTTCACCTATTTGGCTGGCACGTCGCCACATGAGTGAAATTACCTGAAGTATGGTATAAAATTCCAATCAATCAATGCAGTTAAATGCAATACTGATTGCCCAGATTATTGTTCAATAAACTGACAGGTTTCCAAATAATTACTGAAAATATAATTTTTGTTGTGGTATGATGGTTGAAATGTTTGGAATAAAGCTTATTAAAGGATACTGCAGAAAACATCATCTGTGACTTGACATGTCGGCTTTCGAACCCAGAAATGACAGGTGTGAAATTCTAGGGTTATTTACCAGATAGGGCACTGTGTGGTTCAGATTATCTTGCCTTTGTCACTTGTTTTTTTAATTGGATAACAGAACTATCTGAAGTTACACAACTGGATAAATAATGTATATTCCTGGAGCCGGTTGCTCAAAGTTCTGCTAACATAATGGCTACTTATACATGTAGTTGTGACATCTAATGTAATGAGCTGTAAAGTTAACAGAGGTTTTAGCAACCAGATCCAGGGAAATACATTACCTTTATGTTTGTCAGAGTACAAAATAAACCAGGTATAAAATCAGTGCATACATTTTAATGTGATATTGTTGATGTTCTTAAAAATTACGAAAATATATGATGCATTTTGCCTAACAGGGACCTGTCATGACGTTCAACCAAACCCACCCGGGACAAGGCTCTATCTGTGGTTAATAAGCTTCTATCTTTGCCCTTATAAGTCTGATCAGAATGCTTAATGTTCAGAACTTATACGGCACCCCACAGATTCCACGAAAGCGCCCCTGTCTGCGCCCCCGGAGAATGACCCTTATTGATCTGAGGTAACATGCCTGGTTGCATCGTGTTTGGTTAAAGCCCCTAGTATCACTTCCTGGCATGTCTTAAATGAAAAATTGCTATGTCCCATCTTTTCTTCCTCATAGTACACTGTAATTACATTTGAAAATGCAATTGTATGATAGTTTGACATACATATGTAGTTTGACATGTACCTTTTCAGCTGATTTCCCTGATCTGGCGCATCAATTTTATAGATGTAGCTCTTAAGAAATCAGCATGTACCTATATTAGAAGACACCAATTTATGCATCAAGAAATATTTGTTATAAACAGATTTCTGTCCTGTAATTTTGCAGCATCTACTTCTTAATAGTCTTAAGCATGTTGTTATTCTAACTCGTTCTGTGCCCTGTTGCTCTCTTAGCTAATGGGCGCAGGATATCTGCAAGTATATACGCTAGAGATGCAGTTGTGCAATTAGAAATTAAATGTGAAAGTGAGGCAGTCTGCTGTTTTGGTATAAGAGATGATGTGTCAGTTGCACTACAGTAACGGTTCATTCACAAGTGATATGTAAGGAATTAAGTCAGCGTGTTCTCACACCCTCAATATCATGTCACCATACCTGCCCTGGCACCTCACTAACACATTATATCACAACAGAACCCCTGCCATGAAATAAGTCTATGATTGTCAACTTTTCCATCTGGCTACCTTTAGCACAAAACTTTCCAAACTAATTGATAGTTTTATGGAATCTGATACCTGTCCCACTTTTAAAACATGTTATAAGGCAAAGTAGCTTATAATTTGTGCGATTTGAATCCCTTTACATTTGTTTAGCCATTCCACTGTGTGGGTAAAAAAATAAATGTAAGTTTATGATCTAAAGATACAACTTACTTTCAATCAAAAAAACAAAACAACACCATTTGTTTCAGTTGAAAAAAAAAAATCTCTGTTCCATAGAAAAGGTAGCGTCAGTTTTACCTGGATATAAGTAAAAGTGGTTCAAAATAAAAGCTAACATGCATTTAACTAACCTGTGTTTCAGTAGGAGAACTAGCATCTGTTATATAAAGAACAACCAATACTTAACGTCTTTTTCAGTAGGAAACTAACACTTAATTAACATCTTTTTCATAGGAAACTAACATCTATTTCAGTTGGTTAGGGAGGGGGAATAAGATCTGTTTCAGAGTGAAACTTTCAGTACAAATAATTAACATTTATTTTAGTTGGAAAAACTAACATGTTTGGATTCAGTAATTAATTTGAGTGACAATTTGCTTTAGGAAAAACTAAAATGGGTGGTTTGTGGAGAAAACAAACACCTATTTCAGTATGAAAAATCTGTTCTGCAAGAATAATATATGTTTCATTGGGAAAATGTCAATGTCTGTTGCAGTGAGAAAAGGTAACATTGAGGGATTGAGCAACAAACTGCTCTCACTGTGTAAACATGTAAAATTGATCGGATAGGATGTTGGATCAATTGACTTGGGTTCAGTGTTAAGCTATGTCACACCAACCTGACTAGGTTCTGGGTAATGGGACTGGACAGTCTTGTATAGTTCTGGTTAGTCTGAAGAAGTTTGCAGCGTTCACGACACACTGCACACAATTACTTTGATGACGTCAAAACATTGCTTGAATGCATTCAATGTTGAAGGAAGTTTGACTATGATTGGACAAACTAGTTCCAATTGCATCTGATTGGATTTGACTGTTTTCCCCAAGACCACTGAATCCAAGGCTTCATGTAACCTGGTACTCTCTAAGCTAAGGAGCATCAGAAAGTTGATTTGTTGTGTCCTTTTTTCTGACCTGTGGTGTCTTCTATACAACCTGTGTCGTTAATGGTGGTTTCTTTCACCTATTGGTATGACAAGCCTTCACATGAGTGAAATAACCTATGTGATGTAAGGCATTAAAATCCAAGCAAACAAATAAATCTAACCCAATTGGTATGGTGTGACATTAACTTCAGAGGTAGAATTTAACCCTTATGCCCTGTTAATAAAAATAAACTCCACTCTCATACAAACAATGAAGTAAAATACCTTTAATTTCAACCCTCAGATAATATTGAAGTTTTTAATAATGTCTACATGTACATGTAGCTGACAGTTGAATGAACTAGTCTGAGTCTTACATGCACACTCAGTTTAATTAAATTCTGCGGTCGCATGGATGTGGATATTATTCTATACTCACTGGACCCTAACCAAATCACAAGACATATTTTCACACTGAAGTTTTTTTTCTTGTTGACATTTATTTCTAGTCAGCCCTTGAAACACTTACTGTGTATGTTATTCATTGGAAGAGTATACATGTATATAAACACAAATAAGTCAGACGAAGCTTCTCAGGTATAATGTGATTGTAAGTCCCATAGAGCTACCCTTGAGTAACGTTTAACAGTGAAAGATGAATAAAAAAAGACCATACATTGTTATTGTTTAATTGATAGACAGCAGATACGTGTAACAACAACTTTATCTAGATTTATGTTGAATTAAGCCTATAAGAAAGCATGCAACTGTAAATATGTAAAGCATAATCAAAATCCCAGTGAAATCCAAGCTTTCAGAGCAACTTATTCCATTATCAAGGTACATGGCAAAAGCGCAAGAAATTTTAATTTCCAAACTTTAACTATATCTACCTAACCTGGTGGTAAACAGTTTAGTTGTGAAAATCGAGCAAGCTTAAGACTGCTAACATACATGTATATGCATGTAATTTGAGTATCCCCACTGAAAACAAGAATAACACAGAAAGTACAGTTCACAATTGTATCTTTCAGCTTGCACGATTTTCACAATTAAACTGTTTACCACCGGGATCTTAATTGAGTACATGTATATGCTGATGGTGGTTTCCTCTACCAGGGGTCTGGCTGGCATACTGTCATACAAGTGAAACAACCTCAAGTATGACAACAACAAAAAATCAACCAACCACTGACTACCTTCAGATTTGGGGTGGGGCTACTTTTGTTGCAACATTGGCTAAGTTCATTGCTCCTTTATAACATTATTGACAACATTTTGATTCAAGATTTTCCAGCCTTTGGCTTCAATGGAAAAGAAAAATGGGGTAAAGAAATGGCCAGTGTCCTGATAGTGTACTTAAGGCCTTGTCTTGTTTCCTCATATGATTTTACTAGCAGCACATCATACTAGTGAAATAACATTAAGCCTGGCACAAAACACAAACCAAACTTGTACTCATTTCTTAGAATCAACAAACTAAACCAATATATTCAGTAATATTTACTTAATTCAACCTGTAATATAATATTTTGACCTATAAAATCTTTTCCAGTTCTTTCCATGTTATAAATTTATTCTATATATTTGGATTGCACTTGACTGTGCAGACACCACTTGCATACAACATGAAAAACAACATTTTAATAAGATAGCTATGTTGAATTTTTTAAGTGGGTGAATTTTGATGTATGCTTTTAGTGGCAGTATTTCCGGGATTCAGTTGTCAGATAAAGAAAAAAACACTAACTGTTAACTATGAAACACTATTCAGTATTGGCTGATACTGTAACACTGCACAGCGATATCTCTATTTAACATTGATATGATAGGAACTCATCTACACCATACATTCTACAGCGTGATTCAATGCGGTGAAGTAATTAGCATATTGCTTGATTTTAGACGTGTTTACATATTTATTTTGCACTCAAGTGGATATGGCCTGTTCAACCAGCTGAGAACTTTAAACCATACAGGATATTCTGTGGCCTGAAATGTTTTATTTTGCAATCCCAGTTAGTTTACCTTTAAATCTCTGTGTCAAGCTTCCTGTAGCGATGTTGTTGTTGAACAGTGAATCAAGAGATACTTGTGGACAATGTTGGAGGTACAGATCATAATCTTAATGGCTGTATGGCATACATATAATAGTATAAGATGGAAATTAGAAATTATATGATTCCTTGACACATTTAGTTTATATTACAGGGCACATAACATGTGTAAATGAAAGTTATACAAGGTTGTTTTCAGTGTGATTTCTTTGACAAGGGAGCACAAGTTTATATTTGGTATTTTATTCATTTAACATTTGTACAACGAGAGTCATAGTCAAACATTGATATATAGATGTGTGCTATAAATTCATAGTATATTTATATAACGAGTAATCACACTGGCACAGGGATAGCGACTAATTAAAGCCGATAAATAATCTCATGTTCTAGATAAATTCTCAGAGACAAGTTTCTAAATAGACCTGAATCTCGAGCTGTTCTGGATAACCTATAAGCGCATCTCGAGAAAAGGCAATACATGTAACATGTAAATTGTAAAAATAAATATGTGGCGAACATGCAACACACATAGACACCAGGTATGGGCGATAATAAGCACAACCTGAAACATGTATCGTTTAGAGTTAGTATTAAACCCCTGAGTCTACCAAATAAAGATAAGGGCAATTAGGGGTTATCTGATACAGGAGGGAGTTTCGTCCCAATTCATAATATACATTTAGTTAAGTGAATTTGAGTGTACATGTATCTTTACAAGTCTTTAGTTATCTATTTGAAGTGTAAATGTACTTACTACATCATAAGTGTAATATATTTCCTAATTGAAAATGAAATAAATATATAAAGTTGTAAAAATTGTACCGAACAAAAAACATACTTATTTATAAATGTATGGCGCAATAAACTGTTTTGATAGAGAGGTTGTCAGTCTCTATGTGAATTTGGGAACACCTTTATCCAGAGCCTCTGTTTTTGTTACACATTTAAGTCTTGGCTCTCTGATCATATGGCCAAGATTGGAATCCTGTTGGAGACATAACATTTTATGTCTTTCCACATTTTTTTTACTTTTTATTTTTTATTGATATATCATGTTCTTTAAAGATTTTCTATTTCTCTGTCCACAAATATATAATTACTTGCAAATGGTTCAGATTTTGTCATCTGCATAAATGTCTAAATTAAACTCTAAATTTACAAAATATTCAAAAGAATTCAATACTTATTTCATATAACGTTTGTTATCGTATTTTGTTTATTTTTTCAGGAGTGCACGTGCAGACAGTGAGGATGACATACGATACAGGAAAGCTCTTACTGGCTCCACCAAGTCTGACTCAAGCTCTGGTCATTTCCCCTCAAAAGTAAGATATCACATTCGCATTCTTCTACTCTATTCCCTTAAACACTGATTTTATTATATCATATGGTTCAGCATTGATATGGTGCAGCATAAATATGATATCAAAATAATACAGGAATATACACATGTAGGAATGTATTACAGAAAAAAAGGTTTTGAAATATTTGTTACAAAAATTCGTAATTCTTTGCTTGAACTCTTGTTTTTATGACACATCAGTGGTGTTTTTGAACTTGTTGAGCTCTAGGTACATGTAGTTGTCAAGAATTATGTGAAAATGGCTGCCCTGTAAAGTTTTTGTTCACCAAATATATAATATATTTTTATTGAAAAATACGGATTTAAGAGCTCAAACTTTCTGACCACACACATGTACATGTAGGCAATGAGGGGAAATTCTCCCTTCTTAAACGGACAAAACAAGTAACAAACCAACTTGTCCTGTTGGAATTAAGGTTGTCCAGGCAACTGATAAGCTACTCCACTGAACACTAGTGGCATGAACACTTTGGATTGTGTTGCATTGCTAAAAAATGTGCAATTTTTTCTCCTTGTGATCCTGGGATATATACGCCTATGCACTAATTAGCTTTCATTATGTGACATCGCTCACTAAGTTTGCCTTGTTACAACGTATCTACCTTTAAATCAGGTTGATCCTCACCAAGGATGAGCAAAGAATTATGAGAACAAATCAACTTTAAATGTATGTGATGGACTTCCTCAATTGTAATTGTTTGAAAGCCTAATTTCGTTGGTAAGGAAGTGATGTTTTGGAATGAAAAATACAACAAATAATTGGTGCAAATCCTGACAAGGTGCACAACTGTGAGTCAGCGAGTCACATTGCCCTCAACATGAGCCAATTGGATGGCTTTCTGTGTTACTGCCAACAGTTTATCAACAGTTTATTGCCCATCTGGATAATTATGTCAATATGTAACAATGGGCTGTCATAAATATATTTTTGTAACGAATAATCACACTGGCACAGGGATAGCTATATATAAATATTAAAACGATTCTTGTAAATCATCACCGTCCAATGTTACACATGA
>JAVFBZ010146386.1:0-20205 GCA_032466195.1 Katharina tunicata | reverse complement strand
TCCAGAAGTTGAAAATCCATCTCAGTCGTCATGTCTTTGTAATTTACCCAGCTTCTAAATGCCACTCAAACAAGATTTTGAATCTTGTAAAGCGTGGGGCTTATAACCCTTGGCTTGGAGTAACGTTTATACATCAATGCGTGGCCCAGATATGACAGTAATTCGACACATCTCCATAATAATATTCTGTCAGAATTCTCAGTGTTTAGTTTTTCTGTTATAACTTTCACTTAACCTAATCATTTGGGGTGAAATTTATGTGAAGCCTTAAACTTTTACTTCTTGAGAAAAATATATGTAACACATGTGATTCTGTGAGAACACAAAATGCAAATTGTTTGGGTGCGCATGTGACTTAAAATGTACGTTTCAGTGTAATAGGTTATAGACAGTGTTTCAAACACTTTTACTGTTTTACTTAGCCATACAGCTGGAAGAAAACGTGCACGATAAGAACCACGTGTCTTTGGAATGGCGCTCGGAGCAATAAGAAATTTCCTGAAAATAAATAAAAAAAATAACGCCTTTTCAGTTGTTTTACTGGTTACGAGCCGTTCTAACTGTCAGCATGTTGTCTGTACTATTTAAATAGGCTAGGACACCTTGTTCTAATAGGGTTAACTTCCATTACTGTAAGATTATTGCGCCGTTCATAATTCCCATATTGAAATATTGTTTTTATTGGCTAATCGTTTTGTAACAAATTATTTCTCCATTGCGGGGTTTTAATAAATGAGGTATGAATCCAACACCGCGTCCATCTCATATCTCAGTTTCCAATTAGTTGTGGTTTAGTGTGATTAGGTTTTAGGCAGCCCTTTTCCTCCACGATTTGTGATATCTTTTAACCAGTGGTAACAATGTGCCGCGGTAGATATGTGAGAATATCAGAGACACAAGTCCTTTATGCCATCATTAGTATTCCTGTAAGCGCTTGAGGATCAATAGACTTCATGTGAAAATCACACGAAATGGGAAAGCAGCACGTACCATGGATGTTGTCTTAGGGAAATATTTTTATCTTAACTAACAACTGTGTTAGAATTTAGACCACGCATATGTACCATACAAATTTGTTAAGGAACTAAAGGTTGTTACGGTTGATGAATTATTTAAAAAGCATATAAAAGATAGAAGGAATCTGATGAGATTTGTCTTATGATTAATTAAACATAGTTGAATATATAAACACGTATATATATTTTATAGCTTATTGGATAAATGCACTTCAACATAACTTCCTTGTTCGGAGTTTCTCTTAATCTATGTTACTCAATATATAATCCTATGGAGACAACGTCTGACTTTTAAAATTATATCGTTAACTCCAGTTGTAGCTGGGTATTTGTGCAACTTTACTGTCATTGTAGAATAATGTAGCTATCGTTTAATGTAAGTGTTGTTTTTTTTACATTTTCTGGTACAGGATATAACGTTGCAAATTTATAGAATAATGTATTACGATAAATGTTTGTGTCTAACTCTCTAATATACTTCAGTTTATCTAGGATTTTTAGTACATTGGTTGCTTGTAGTTTATTGCTAACACAAACGCCTGGCACCAGCGCGGTATTCTATCATTTCAGCTCCAGACATACAATTGCATAGAGATATTTCATGCTGTATATCTATAATTTCCGAACCATAAAAAACACTCGTGACCTCTGTATGACAGAGATGTAGGCCATAATGAAATCAATAGATGTACATCATGACGGGGACAGACTGATGGCCCGGGGTAAACAGTCAGATACATCGTTACGATTCCTTATTTGTTTGAGGTGTTATGTAATATTGGGGAAAACGTATAGGCCGAAATAGATAACTCGAACGGAGGTTATATCGGAAAGATAGATTTTTGCAGCGTAATGTAATACTAGAAGATAATCTTCATAAACTTAAAAAAAAAAACAATTAAAAGAAAAGTATATAAAAAAAATTAGCACATTTTTTTTTTACCCGGTTAATTTTTAGTTATTGAGCTATTCTAAATATTTCGCTGTCATACATGAAACATGTTAAAAAGTTAATAAGTTATTCGTACTGATCTCTGTAACTACATAAATAATTGCAAAATAAATAATAAAATAACGCAAAGGAACATAAAACTTCTTCGTTGATTAAATCAGTTGATTTTTGGCAGGTTCATTTACTATAATTAAATAAATGGACGGTTGATTGTGTTTTTTCTGGTTATGTTGTCAAGTAAGATAGATTATTGAGAAGCGGGTTTATAGATATTTCCGGGAAATGGTAAACTACAAAAACTATAAGACAAGGTTCCAGAAGTAGTGAAGAATATGTTGATAATCATCGAGATAAGGACGTATTGATTGACAAGCGTTGTTTCTCCACGTCTGATGTAATCTGAGATAACCTATTACCCTCTTCATACCAGCTTATGTTAAGTGGTTTTATATTTTTGGAATCACAACATACATCTAAAGTCGTCAAACCAAGAAAAAGTCCTTCACATGGATAACACAAATCTCTCCCGACTGACCAATCAGCAGGGATGTAACAATGTGATGGAGTATTTAACATCTCGTGCAATACGTCCAGGGTGTGTGTGATTCAACGCCCAAAGCTCTGCGTAGCTGACTTTTTTCCACCTCCAGTTGCATGCCACTTATTTATTTAGATATAACATCACATTGAAAGTAAACAATGGAACAATTGTCCCGTCCGATCCTATAACTGAACCAAAAGCAAAAGAAAAACCATTCTGAACGACCGCTTAGCAAAACAAAGCGCCACAGTTTCGAGGATGTACCCGGAAGTAAAACAGAAACCAACGACTTACAGAGCATATTGCAACTACAACTGTCCACTCTGGCTGACCAGGCCAGTGATTGACGTTCGGGGCTCTGGTGTGATATATTGACAGTTCGTACAGCGTTCTCGATAATCAATAATCTATTGGCTGAAGTAATATTTATCGTCTCCGAGTCTCTGTAAGCCCTTGATCTACAGGATCCCATTAATTCTGCATTCCTGGCCCCCATTTCTATGAGCATTTTTTTCTTTAACGATCAAGAGACTAATTACACACATCGTTAAACACAATTCATATGATGGCGTTATCAATAAAAACACGAGATCAGATTTAATAAAGTCATGATATCCGTTTAACAAAGCGCAAACCAGCCAAAATATTTGAGATGCTTCGAGATGAACATTACGCCTCGCAAAGCCTTCTGTATTCGATAATAAAACTGTTATATACAGCGTTCCAAACAGCTTTTATCGCAATGTATTTAGTTACACGATACGTGCAAAGCACTCATCAATAAGTAGTGTCAGGGAATTTAGTACAATTTACTGGTACTAAAATGGCCTAAAAATAACCTACTCTGTTGCATTGTTAGAGATAACGATAATAGTAATAAGTCGATTGGGGGTTTATTTGACTACTCTAATAAATCCAGCGGCATTCCTTATAGATGTAGTTTAATCCTCGTGATTATGCTGGTTATCGTGTATATATTTTGGTGATAGTAGTGGATCATATCGATTAAACTTCAGGTGAATCAAGCTAGGTGGGATTAAAAATAGCTGTGCATTATGACCAAACAGCTACCTTTGACTGAGGCGTGTTTTGAAGCTTGGTGAAACATGCTGTTAGTTGGCCTAAATTTTAGGAATATGAAATTGGTTGTCTTTGATGCATAAATTCTGATAACCCAACGATGGCAAGCTTAAGCCACAGTCTTTTTATACTTCTCAAATAACCTTGAGTGTGTGGCGATATTATTAATTTCTTGTTTTTAGCGTATTACCCTACTGCTTATAACTTATTACCCTGTTGTTTTTAACTTATCATCCTACTGTTTATAAGCGATTTCCTACTGTTTATACATTGTTAGCCTGTTAGCTTTACCTGGTGTCACAGCGGCTACTGATACCGTTTTCTCATCAGCATCAAACTTCTAACAATTCACGTTACATATTTCGAGATCAAGACAAAACAGACTCGATCGAGTTTTCAAATACTCCACAGTTCCATTACACGTACTGATTGTTTACTCACTATCAGTTTCTGTCTGTGTAGAATAACATTTTTCTGGTGGAGCCGATGTTTTCACAAAGTCTAGTCTGATATAACTGTTATATAATTGGCTTAACTGACTCAATTAAATCTGGGATATGCCCAGCTGAAGCACGGCCAATCTCTACACGATCAATAAGAACAGAGCTACAACCCTTCCCAACAATTGTTATTCTCAATTCGTGTATCTATTCTCAGTGTTTTCTTTTATTTTATATCAGGAACCAGTATTGTTGTCTTATCTGAGTGTTATAAACAATTTGATGAAGTTTTTTGTAATAGAAAAAAAAAGGTTGCACGGTGACTTATAAATGTGTATCATTAGTACAACGTAAGCAGTAGTCCGCCCTGTAACTCACGCGTTATTAGAGATGGTTGTAATGAGCGAACAATGGCTGATACTTTGGAGATTCCCCGAGCCTTTAAAAATATGGTGATCCATGCACATCACATATTCTAACGAGCAGGCTAACCTGATCATGACAGTGACGTATATCTTACAGGGAAGTTAAAAAAAACAACAACAAAGGCATAGTCAAATTAAAGACCCTGTCAAGTTATTATCAAAACTGCTTTTACATTTCCTGTAGGATTTCTCCTTTTCCATTGAAAGCCCCTTAAAGTGAACCGCTGTAAGTAAAATATATGGTGGTCTGTTTGGACCATGATTTATTTATGCACATCTTGCAGATACTCAAAATTTAACCCCGTATCCTGTACAACTGACACAACAAAGCAATACATCTGAAAAAGAAAAAAACATTTTATTCTGCATTTGTTTCAATGAACTGAGCTCTTCAAAAATGTAGCACGAACAGTCCTCCATAGAAAATTTCTATTTTCGTTTCTTTTTCCTTAAACTAATTACGACAGTAAAATCTTTTTTGATAGTGCGGTTTCTATAGGAGTGTAGGAGACATTTATCTTAAGATGAATTGATTCACCGTTAGTGTGACATTCAACGCTCCAATCTATTTCTAACTCCCGTGTAATTTAGTCTTTCCGGAGATCAATTTTCTTCGTTAAGTAATAATTGATTGCCTGTCACTGGGCAAGCTTAGCAACCAAATTGGACCAGCCTAAAACGACCTGGGTTTGTTTCTGTTTACATTTTGTTGCTGCAATGCATATCCTGTTGTTGTTGTGCATTCCAAGCACCGACTGATGTGGCTTACAATACTGTAAAGAATTAAAAATCCACTTCAATGTATTGCAATGCCGAAATTGTCTTCCCAGCAATGCTTACCTCCCTTTAGTTCTGTGATCATTTGAGTTTTTCAGAATATTTCAGTATCTCCCCGCTGTATTTAATTTCCAGTCCTACACTGTATAACTTTAGAAACAATTTATTAAATAACAACAAGTGTGGCTGTTTTGGAATAATGGAAAGTTCTCTTTAATGAGCCTCATTACAGTACCGGGCCTGTCGCTCCCCTATTCTTTTGAACTGCATAATACTTTTTCTGTTTGAGGCTTGAATTTCCTTGTAGAATACATCACTCGGAGGTGAATGTTTAAATAGAATTGACAACAATTGAGATTAGAACAGTCATTCACAATGGTGACGGTAGCACCCTTTGTTATATTTGTTGCTGTTTTGAATTTGCAGTATAAGGATACCGTATTACAGGTTTACCAGCGCAAGGGATGTTTAATAAAATCAAGAGGAAGAAGCCCGAACAAATGTGTGCGAACCACTGGTTTAGAGGGTGTGTTAGGCGTAAAGAATAACCACACAGTAGTTATAAGGATAACGTATGGAAATATACTGTTTTCGTCTCCAAGGTTGTTATATTTTGTGTTCCTTATGGACCTCGAACGTCTGAAATGAGTAATATTCGTAACACCTGATCCGTTTACATATTGATTTCAATAAATAACAAACTGTTACCTGTATATATTACAAAATCTACATTAGTTCTGGGACTCGCCATGCGCCACACAGCTCCTTCCATCTGTCAGTTTATTACGGCCATCTCTAATGATATCGGTAAAAATAATGACTAGTCCTATTTGGATATACAACGTTATCGGAGTTCATTGTTAATACCGAACGAATTTTACTCTCTGAATACTCTAAAGTTTTTATTAATTATGCTTTAATACTCTGAATAAAATTTGTTAACAGATATCATGGTTAAATATTTCTCCGTTAAATTAGATTTTCAAACGTTGGTATTACCAGTTACCAGGATATTACCGGACATCATATCCATACCTGAACAAGGCTACTAGTTAAGGGCTGGTAGTTGTGATGGAGTCTGTTCTTCATTGGCGTTCTCTGAACTAAGCGGAATCGGGAAGCATATTTTATGTATTGTCATGTTTTCGTCCTGTACATGAACTGCGGTGACTTTCTGTATTGCCAGTCTAGTTTAGGATGGTTTCCTGCAACCATTGGGCTGGCACGCTGTCATGTGAGCGAAATAACTTTAAACCCAAATCAAACAGGTAATTAAAGGTAAAAAGCCACTCAAACAAACAAGGTTGTTCTTGGATTTTATTCAGCGACATAGTTTTGAACCATCAGGTTGTCCCCACTATTGTCAATATGGCCTAAAGTATGTTGTCGTGACTCGTCGACTACCTTGCTTATTAGTTACAAGACATTTGAATCGCAAAGGTACAATTAAGATCAGGAATGGTGGACATAGATCCATAATTAATATGTAAAGCTATCAACACAAAGGGTTCATGGAAGCAAGAACTCACGCGATTGTCTTCTGTAATTATCTTTTCTCTCTTCGATAAAATCCAAAACGATATCTGTATGTGTCTGAGTCAGAAATCAAGTCATCCAATGTCTCTGGTGAATTTTTAGCCTTGTAAGATATTGCCTCCGAGCTGCATTATTTCAGAGGCAAATAAGTTCGCACGCAATTCTGGCTGACGTCATCAACGTATGCGGTGGTCGGATAAACAACAACCGTGTGCTGATTGGTGCTTTTATGTTTTTTTTAGTTGAATTGTACTTCAACGCGGAAAACGTGAAGGCGCACAAAAACATACAGAGATTATTCTGAGAGTGCTTAACATTTTACCTTTGAACTTGACATTACGAACATGATCTAATCTCAAATATTATACGATAACCAAATTCCTTTACAAGTGATTATATAACAATTTACTTTGAACTTTTACATCATATCGTGTCTATAAATATGTTGATGTCGTAGAACAGTTGACTTAATCTCACATCTTGTGTGAGCCTGTGAATATTCAACTGGCTTAAAATGTCAAATTGAGCATGCTTAAAACAGAGATTAAAACTTCTTGAAAAGAAACACGACCTTCGCTATTCATCAGCTGGGAAACTGATTGTCTGCAAAATCTGTAACTGAAGACAACTTCACATTAATCCGACTAGGGTGACAAATGTCATTGTCATTTGTCTTTGGCAAACAGACATTACAACTGAAACTCAAAATGAACCTTAGCCGAGAAAAAATGTCGACATTTGTTTGTTGATGATGCCTCATGAAGGATGCCTCATGAAGGATGCCTCATGAAGGATGCCTCAAGAATTCAGTATGAAAATTGTTCAAGGGAAAGAAATGAAAAACTATAAACTATTTTGATTCGTTAATCTGTTTAAGTCAATTCTTTGTTTCGAGCTAAAAAATATGTTGAGTACAATCTTTTGCGAACTCAAACGAATGAAAATATTTCATAATAAATTTCTTCAGTTGCGAACAAATTCTTTTTGATTTAGCGACGTTAGCTCAACCATTGTGACATTTTAATAGACTCAACGATCAACATGAAATAGAAAGATAGATAAAAACGAAGTGAATAATTATTAAAGTGATGTCTTTAATCTTGTAGAATACATACAATGTACAATCTGACAATAGGACAATGTCAGCAAAACTTTATTACACATGTAATTTCTATTTAGATGTCACGTGGGTTTTTAAAGATTGCCTAATGAAGAGCTATATCTAATTTTAATACATGCCAGGTTTCTGTGAACTACTGTAGAACGAAATATTTAACTGCAGTAGGTAAATAATAGGCTTCATAAGCGGAAGAGCTGTTGTCCAATTCTCCAAAGATACTCATTTATAATGGAGATTTTGTACAGCCTCTTGGATTGTCCCAGAGAGACTACTGTTCAAGTTTTACTATTGCTGTTAGCAGCAAAATAAACGATAACCGAGATGAGATTGCTCAAACAGTGGCTGAGTATAACGTGTCTACAAAAATATTTTAAAATTACAGTCTTAATTCTAGTCTAGTTTGAAATAACTTGTGAAATATGCGTTGTTGTGGTGTAAATCAGTCCCATTTGGACTGCCACACGCCATAACTACTGGTAAAAAGAGCAACAAATACATGGCGCAAAGAACAAAGGAGTATACGACAATACGTTACTTTTAATTTTTTAACGGATATCAATAGATAGGAAATAGTGAAACAGCTGTATAAGGTCGACATGTTAGTGTAAAAAAGAACACCATATGCCAAGACGTTGTCATTTATCTTTCCCGATGGTATTATTTTCTTAATGTCATTATGTTGCACCTGTGTATTCCTTATTTCGTGATTGGAATAGAAATGTCCCGTATACAGCTAATAGTAGTCAAATAAGACAATAGCACATCAAGTTGACATTACACGGCAGTTTTATTTGGTCAGACGGCTACGTCATAGTAGTGCCCCAGCTTTCATATTTACTTTTGATTGCCAAAAAAAACCCCACCCACATTTATTGTTGTAAGCTAAACTTCTTGCGATTAACGCACCATAGACTTTCTACCGAAACCCTCATGGTTTTGTAAAATGGAACCTTTATTAGAGTCTCTGCTGTATTAAATAGAGGCTACTGGGGGGAAACGCCAGAAATGTCAATGTTGACAAAACTTAGTAATGCACCTTCATCGTCCATTACTTTACTTTGTTGTCATGTAATAAATTCATTGAACAAATGGGAAAAGCCAGGTAAATATTTATGTAGATATAATTAGTATTAGTAATCAGAGCTCATTAGCGTGCACATAGAATTTAAACTTTAAAATTTACACAATTTTAAAACATTCCATATTTGAGACATTTCTTCTGTTGTCCTGTACTCTTCAATTCGTTTAAATGGATGTCAGACAATGAAATCAGTTGTCGATGAACCTTCATCTTTGGCAGTATTAAAACAGAACAAAGAAAAGAAACAGAAGAAAGAGGATCCCAGCGAAAATCAAATGTCCTTCAGGGATTCATGTTGTTAGCTTGCAAAGAAAACACGGAAGATCTTTAGTTTCTCTTAAAGTAGACATTTCTTTTCACCAAAACCGTCAAGAGTTGTCAGCGTACAATTAGAAACGCTATAGCCTGTAGCACTTGGACTAATTACATTTTAAATATTGATTCTGGCGATGACCTGACTCTCCACCTCGCTACTACTCGGCCATGTCAATAGACAGTCAACTGTGATAAAGTTAAGCACCCACAAAACACTCCGATAATCTTTGAGATTGTACAAGGCTGGAAAATCGAATGTTACATGTGTCAGATGAATAAATTGGACTTTAAGACGTGTCCCAAGAATGATTAAGTGTCTTAAAGTGACATTTTTAATGTTGGAAGTCATGTAAATAACATCACATATTATTGTGGATGTTCAACGTTATGAAGTTATTTATAAGAATGATAAGAAGAGCTTTGTTTATCGGTTTCGAAACTCGTAAAAGTACATTGATAGAGTCAGATATAAACAGGCATGCATGACAAGGAAAACTATGAGTTTACTGTATTTTTGAAATGAAAATTTATTCTGCTAACATTTTACCACTAAAACACGAGTACTCTTTACAGAGAACGATGCAGGTAGAATTTGATTGAATACTTGTATTAAAAACGAAAGCACAAAGTCATAGTCAAAATATACTGCCATTACATGTATTGACTGTTCATGTCACTGAAGTTAATGTAAATGTATAATTCTTTGGAAAATTTTGTCCGACAAGATAAGCTCATCAACGACCCCCACAATAATTCGTTCACTGTTAAGTTGGAGAAAGCCTCTCGATATTGTCAGGTCTTATTCAATCATTTAATGGGCAGTGATGAGATATAATGTCTTCGTCCTCCAAGGAATTGTATGATGAACCAATCTTGTCGGACAAATTATTCCAAACAATTATCTCTAGATATAGAGATGAAACACAACGATTTGGTTTATAGGCCCTGAGATAACTGGTGTAATGTTTAATCACAGGATTGTATTATAGTTACCCACATCAAGCGATCCTGACAGGGTTGTATTATGGTTGACCGGACCAAGCGATCTTCACAGGATCGTATTATGATTAACCGCACCAAGTGGTCCTCACAGGATCGTATTATGGTTAACCACACCAAGCGGTCCTCACAGGATCGTGTTATAGTTAACCACACCAAGCGGTCCTCACAGGATCGCATTATGGTAAACCACACCAAGCGGTCCTCACAGGATCGTATTATGGTTAACCACACAAAGCGATCCTTATAGGATCGTATTATGGTGACCAATATTGTAGGCTAGATGAGATTGAGTAGAATTTCTTTACAGTAACTCATGTCAGTAGAGTCTAGAGGGTGTGTAGGCTCACTGCTATTAACCATCCCTTTTCCATGTATCAAACTTAATTGGCATACAATAGCAGAAAGTCCTGTCATTTCTGTATCGAAACAAATTGATTCAGTAGGCCTACCTAATAATTGTCAAACAAAAACTAATATTCCCTCTAAGGCGCGGAATGCTAATACATTCATCCTTCATACAATTAAACTCAATGTGTTAGGAGGACGTAAACCGCCATCCAGGCTATTGTTTATTGATAAAATGTTCACTTTGTAACACGCGCTAATCATTGATAAAAGTACATTAAATCTTTACTGGCAAATTTGAAAAATGAGTTTCTGTTAAGATGTAAACCCAAATTCTTGCTCAGGTTGGCTTTGATATCGTTAACATTCTAAGTCTTTATGGCAACAAATCTCTGTGTAGACGCTGGAAGAAAACACTGTTTAGAACAGTATTATTGCCAACATCTGATCCTTTGCAAACATACATGTATATACCGCAATCAATCTTAAACTAGAGGCAAGTATATGTATTACAAATTAAAGATTAGTTTATTTTTCGCGTATTGCGTGTTATATAACTCTTTCTTTCTCCCTCTATCTCTTGCAGCTTTTTTTGCCTCACAAATTTGTCTAGCACGGCCTTCGGTGTTACTTCGTGGGAAAATATCATACCATAAGATTAAATGAACCAATTTATCTCTTCATTCAGTCTGGTTTCAGTATAAGCAGGCGATATCACCAGCCCGTTATAATATTATCCCTCAGATGGACATTAATAGCTTAGGACCCTATTCTGGACAACACGGGAAGACCGTTCATGTGAATATCGAGTTGTAACTCCTCGCGTGCCTTGTTTAAAATCAGACAATACATGTACAATACAACCGTACAATTCCCATTAGGAACGGCGGACACAGATCCATTATCAAGATTTATGGCTATCAAAACAAAGTGCTTGTGGACAAGATTTTTGGTAAATGTATTTTCTCTCCTGTGGAAAACACACAACGATATCGATATGTATTTGCATCACAAATCATGAAATGTCTTAGGTGACTGTATACGCTGTGTAAGAAAACCTGCTGTGTCGTGTGACCCCAAGCAAGATATGTTTGTCCACACGCAATCTTGGCTGCAGTCAGATAAAACATTATGTACTGTTTTGGAGAAGAAGAAGAAAAAAAGGGCTTCAAGCAACGCGTCATATATTACCACACGAGTTACTTCCCCTGAGAGTCGGCCCTCTGTCTAAAGGCAGTATGTTTCAGGTTATATTCATTATGTCATCATTAGCACCGGAGGAACATTATCTTTCCAATAGCAAAAACACTAAAGTCACCATACATTTTATGGTTGGGATACAGCCCAGTCATATAAGTGAAATAGCCTTGAGCACGGTGTTAAACACCAATCAATCATTCAATCCATCCCCTAAAATCCAGGCGTGCAAGTCCAGTTAACTACGCTATTCAAGCCGATTGATATGTTTTATTATCGTCTTTTGTTTTTTATTGCATTATACCCATCAGGCACAAAATATATAAAAAAAAATTGATAGGCAACATTATACCATTATTTACATCAGGAGACTTTCTTGAATCAGGTCAATGACCAAGATGCCTTTAGTTGGCTTCATTTGTATGTTGTTTAAGCGGCATTTTAAAGCTTGGTACATAACAAAAACATGACTAAGATGGATTTTCAACTTCTGGGTATATTGATAAGCGACGTTTTGGCCTAGATCCTAAGGCCATTTTCAAGCACTGATTACAAATCTCAAGATAATATACTTGCTTAATCATTGGTTGAAAACGGCCTTACCATCTAGGCAGAAACGTCGCTTATCAATATATACCCAGAAGTTGAAAATCCATGTAAGTCATGTTTTCATTATTTTTATGCGGGTAAAATTAACCGTATGCATATCTTTAAAGCAAACCAATAATGAAAATAAGCAAGTTTTCTGTGTCTGTTGCATATTCCTTGTTGTAACGAGCAGTTAAACATATTTAACATAAGTCTCGCTTAATACATGCACGGTGAGCGGATGTATTATCCGTTTTAATGGGCGTATCTAAAATCAGTGTTCCACAAGGGAAATCATTATCGTCTTAAACAAGCTGTGAATAGAAGATTGAAATTTTGTTAACTATCGTTGTTAATCAACAGACTTGTCATAATGAATAGACTTAAGCTGATATATCGTTACTCAGTCCAGACTGATTTATTTCTGACTATATATCATTACTAAAAACGGAAGACCAGCTAGAAAAAGAGGGTCTACTCATACGATTTATATAAAAGTCATATGCATAACTTTGGATTTTCATTGACTCCTTTTACAAGCTTTAAACTGGAAACAAACGAACAGAGAATAAATGGCTGTTTATAGAGTAATCCTGATATTATAGCTCATGAGCGACTGTTTGCGTGAAATTCTAATCCCAATGTCGTCTAACATTGGTGACAAGCTGAATCACTAAGAGTAGCTCAAGTTAATATCCATTTCCACGGCTCAGCTGGCATTATTTTGTGAACTAGTATGCCTACATGTTCTAACAGCCCTATCAATAAGGATGATGACAAATTTCTGTGAATGACAAAGGCCTATTAAGCCAAAAAGCGTGTGGTATATTACGATACTATTTACTACTAGTTAGAATGGTTAAAGCTGCTTAGACTCTGTGGACAAATGGTATCTTATCTTTTTCGTTCATCTTACATCACCGGATATCCAATTCCAAATCACATTCCTGACTCTTGGTTTAGGTTAGTCGACAAGCATGTCACACAAGTCTTCATCAGGTTTGTATGTTAAAGCCATGGCTTAAGATGTTACAAGAATTTATTTGTCGAATTTATATCTTGATAAGTAAAACCTAGTTGTGTGATTAGATTGCTAAAGGGCTGATAAAAGCTCTACACTTATGTTATTCGGATAGTTAAGAATTAAATCAGAAAACAGTTGATGCAACAAAGCCGAGTCTAAATATCTAACCGTCATTTCAGATGTAAGACACAATAATTGTTCCATCATTTTGGAGCGAAGGGCTCTAATATCTACACAAGACCTGAACAATGCAATCCTTGTAATTCTCCAGTTTCTCGTTGGGAATTCAATGACTTGGCACGGAGAGAGACAACATTTTGCCAACTATATAGTATGTAATTCGGCTTGTCTTCACCTTAGATCAAACACAAATTCGGTTCTGATTTTAGTCTGATAAATGTGCCTAGACACCGTCGTAAAAGAACAATTATTTAATTTAATCATCATAATGTAATATACATGTTCTCATAAAATTCAGCCATCATTACATCTTGGTAATTCTAATCTGTAACCTCAAAACATGGCGGCTTTCACAAGACCATTCCTGAAGGAAACATCTTACTCTGTAGCTAATTATCAGGCTACTTCAGCCTAACTACTGACGCTCAATTGTCTAGAGGTACTCAGATAGAATTGTGAATTTGTACGCCATCGAGTCAAAATTCGTTCTCTAATGACGAAGGACAAAACTAGCACATCAATTTCAGCTTCATAAGGAAATGTCAATGACGAACAAATGTGTAAAACTCAGAAAAAAAGTCATGTCTGTGGAAAAGATTTGCTAGCTTGAGTGTTATAGGAAATTGCTTATATTTGAACGTCAAGCCTCTTAAACAACACAGATTTACAGAGAAAATAACAAGATGTGAAAGACTTAGCAGTTAAAAGCAGTATTGATTTCTATTTGGTTTGCACACAGTGAAGACGACAAAATAAAGTCTTTTGGTTTAACGGCTATTTTAAAATAAATCGTCATCATCGGCAGTTGAAGAAAGTCAGGAAAGAAGAATGACAAAAATAACCGGAGAGATTGAAGTGTCCTTTAGGGATTTCATTTTTTAGCTTTGGATGAAGAAAAAACTGCTGGGGATCTTTAGTTTGTCTTAAATTGTGGAGATTTATTTTCACAAGAGTCTTGGAGAGGTGTCAGTGTACAATTAGAAACGTCACCGCCTATAGCACTTTGACTAATTACATTTTAAATATTGATTCTCGATATGACCTGACTCCCCACCTCGGTGCTTCCTCCGAACAGTCAACAGTTAAGATAAGCTCCCTCAAAACAGTCTGGTAAACATTATGTTTATTAAGTCAGGCTTAATTTAGTCTATATTTTATTTAGATGAATAAATTTGTCTTATGTATCTGAAAAATGATATTTCTGACACCAGATTTGTTTGGAGTGTGGGAAACTCTGCTTTTGTAAACCTATATAGTTATATATTTTTTATCAAGAGTAATCACTAAGGCACAGGAATATCGAATAATTAAAATCGATACATCATCTCATTTTCTGGATTAATTCGCACCGGGTATAAGATGAGGAGAAGGCAACTGGTTGAAAATTATTAAACCCTTCGTCCACTTCAGCTATACGTTCAGATAATCGATAGAGTATATTGTGGCACAATGTAAGTCATGTCTAATGTAAGTCATGTCTTATGTAAGTCATGTCTTATGTAAGTCATGTCTTATGTAAGACATGTCTTATGTAAGTCATGTCTTATGTAAGTCATGTCTTATGTAAGTCATGTCTTATGTAAGCGCATTATGAAGTTTTTCTATGATCAGATGCTTGTGAGCCTTTTCTGTTGGAGGTGTTGAGATCAATTGTACGAGACATATCTCTAGAAAGTAATCTATGTACCGGAAGTGAGGCATTACACGGTTTCGTCAATTTACAACTCTCACGTGAATCAGCCCGTACATGAGATCATTTTATACCTTACTATGAAATTGTGGATTTCAAGGGAAAAGGCAAATTTAGAAACCTACCGGTCGCTATTAATATAGTCTGATTATTTTCTGTTGACATTTTGGTACAATCCTAACACTATGTGTAGTACTTTATCATACTGTTAAGAATGAGGAATCGTTTGCATTTCATTGCAATGTCGAATGTGTTATGTCGTGTCCCAGGTTATTTCACTTATATTACGGCGGTGTAGTTAAACATCAGGCAGTGACATTAGAACAAACAAATAATGTGAAGTCACTTCGAATACTAGCTACGTTGGGACGATAATAGTCATCCAGTGCTAATCATGATAGTGTGAATGTAAGCTGGCAAATACTTTCCTCAACAAGAGTGAATTACGGAATTATTAAAAGTAGAGACATTACTCATTACACGCGCTGCAAGGAGATCAAGTCTCTAATCAAAGTAATCCAGATGACCTTCCTTGTCCCCATGTATTTGAACTTTACTTTATTGTAAGTATGATGATATGTAGTGTTTGGTGGAAAATCGAAAAGAAACGTCGTAAAGGGACCCTTGAGATCTCTGTGGCCACAGACTCACGTTTCTTATAGCCGTTCAGTATTGGATTGTCGACTACGATGAAGATGAGCTGAATACTTAAGCGGTAACAGATGTAATTTAAGCCGAGAGGGTTTGGAGGCTTTTTCTAAATCCTGCCGTAACCACTGTTATTAACCATTTTATGTCCATACATCAACCTTAACTGGCACACAATAGCAGTTTGTCCCGTCACTCCGCGGTCGAAACAAATTGTCCCAGTACCTAATAAGTATGTAATATAGGTAGGGTTTATGCCATGGGCGAGTGGTCAAAGCTAGTATTTCATGATATGCCATGCTTAAAAACAAGAAATTCAGATTCATAACGCAGCGCAACATAGAATCGGAAGTCCATTCTAATCACAACGCTTTTAAGTCGTACACACAATGTCTGTACATAATTAAGTATGAATTTAAGGTTCATTCGTGCCGTATCAGCAGTTCTTTTCATTATTGACGCTGTAAACAGAGTTAACAATTTCATAAAATTACTCCGTTGTTTTTCACTTTACAAATTTTACATTAATTAAGGCTGTGAATTTTTCGATTGTTGAACACATCTACTTAACACAAAAAAATAATATTAAATAACTAAACACGGCCTTATTGTATCTTATGCTATCGTAACATATTTTCAGTACTTTAATGTTTGTGTCTGTAAGTAGGTGCATGCTGATTCCGGAGCCAATCCGCATATCGAGTTTCCGTAGAGTAATTAACGCTGCGCATGTTTTGGCTAAAATAAAAGATATCGAGAGTCTAGAACAAGTGATTATTAAAACAAACAAACTGACAATTACATGCATATCTACTGCAATAAATCACAATCAGTGTTATAAATGTATTTAAAATAATAGGTAAGGGCGCTGTCCCACCTAGCCAAAGTCCCGGATTTGAATCCTGGTAAAGGTATGCATCTCTATATTTATAAATATATACATCAAAGCCATTTTCTCACCTGGTAACGAGCGTAATATAACTCTCTATGTTTAACCGATGCTACCTGTCATGCAACAAACACTAGTTTAATTTCTCGTTTTTGTAAATGCAGTTTTGCATTAAATGACTTCAATGATAATTCTGCGGAAATGTTATACCACCAAATTAAATAATCCCATATTTGTATTCGTTAAACCATGTTTAATAATTCAGGAACAGGGAGGCCCACTCTCAGTACGGGGGATTACAATAGATTGTCTTCTGATTTGTAAACATCGCCGTGTTGTCCGATCTCGTTCCCTGCATTGAATATTATGTAGATTGTAAATTCACGTAGATTACACCCATGCAATTCGCATGAGGGATAGTTGACAGATATCCATTATTAATTTGCAGAGCTTTCAAAACAAAATGTGTATAGATGAAAATGCAATTATCTTCTATGAATCCCTTTTCACTCTTCGCGAAAACTCTTAACGATATCGATATGTAGTTGAGTCAGAAGTCTTTTACGACTGTACCGTATTATGTATGGAAAACAACTTTAGTTCTCTATCAACATGCCATCATGAAGACACGGTGACTGATGTATGGTTGTTTAGGGCAGACTGGTCTACCGCTAATCATACATCACTGCTAACAAGACGATAGCTATTAGAACAGATGATAGAAACCTAAGCTATTCTGACAGGAAATTATATTAGAATCTTTAGAGAAAGATTCACGAGATTCCCTTTCCATTAACTTTCTTTTAAATGAAAATAAATGTATGGAAAGAGACATGAACAAAGTATCGATCATTATGTTTACACAGTAACCGTGTTAATCTGGCTAATTTGTAACAGATTTTAGTTTTCCTTTGCCTTATGGCGCCTGATCACGACTTTACGAAACAAAAGTTAAAAGTATGAATGTATTATATGGTCCAGGAGCTGAGAACACACAAGATAACGCTAGTATAGCCACGATGTTATAGTCACCTTCTTGAATTCCTGAGGTAGTTTAACAATTCCGACTCCGTCAAAATATTTGCCACAGTCCAAATAACTATCGCACTGATTTGATGGAAAGTTTCAAAGTATAACTATTTTATGGCCCCTTCTCCCTCTCTCTGCCTATAGAAAATAATAATAATAAGAAGAATATGAGAAGCGATTAGGGACTATGTTCCTGGTTCAATAGCTGAATAAAGCTAGGTTAAAAAGTAAAACGAATAATGACAACATTTATCAGTAGCCTGTGCGCATGTTTCCTAACACCGGAAGTGACATTCTGATCAGACTTAAATCATATATTTATAATTATAACCAGCTGAAGCGAAAATAGACAATTTCACTATGTCATTTAAAATACAAAAACGTGAATTTTATATGGTACACTATTGAAAACCTATATAGTGATTAATGTCCTGATCATTACGTAATCAGTTTATAAAATAATCAGGCTTTAATTATCGTTTCATTGATGATAAAGTGATCGGCACCGAATTAAGAGATATCAATTAGTTACAAGCCTAGTTTGTCGAGTGGCCAAGATGATCAATATTCTTTGTCAGAGATGATATCATCCAGTTTAACGCCTAGCACAGCTTAAGTGACGATGTGCAACTATGATCAAATATAAACTAAGAAATGGTTAGAGCAGGAATTAAAACTCGTTGAAAAGAAACAGGTCTGAATTCTTGACATTTACTATTTATCAACGGCTGAGCTGATTACTAGTCCAATCCGAAACGGAAGCAGGCGTCTCGTTGATGAAATCCATGGTCATTTACAATTAACAACGACGCAAATATATTAGAGAAGAAAACTCAACTGATTCTCCACCGAGCAGAAATCAATTAATCTTTTTTTTTATCCTGAGAGAACTCTTACGTGATTACGGTCCGAAAAAGAAATTGTCGGGGATTTTAGCACGAAAATAAATATAAGCAAACACCAAGATCATTTGCGTACAAACATAATTCTTCTCGCTCTAGTCTGTAAATGGTGCTTTGAAAAGCTTAAATGCTATATGACTTTAAAAAAAACTCTACACATCCCCGATCAAACATGGCTCTTTTAAGCCCCCATCACACCAAACTAGTTCTCACTACGTTCTGGAAAATGTTGCCAAAACGGGCTCAAACTGTGTGCGAACGGAGTGAACGTAGTAGCAACTGTTTACGATCTGTTTAAGAACTTCATGGACGGGCTCGGACTGGCTTGGACGGGAAGGGTGCTCTAGAACTTTGAGCCTGCTCAAAATTAATAATAATAATAATAACAATAATAATAATAATAATAAACTTTATTTAAACACGGTCATACTATCAGTTACACTGTTTTTCATAGAAGCCGTGGGAAATTGACGGAGTGACAACGTACTTAAAACGAGGTGGACGTACTACGAACAGAATTGCCGTACTATGAATGGAATTGCCGTACTTCGATCCAACATGGGACGTGTTACAATGTGACGTGGTCGAGCATCAATTAGCAGTACGACCGGGTCAGTTTGTAGCTCGTCCGTTTGCTTGTTCATCCCGTTGGCAAACAGACCCAACTCGACCACATTACGTCCTGAGTACGTTCAAAACAAATTTACAAGTTCTGAATGAGTTGGTAACACGTTTCTACATGTTTCTAAAAGTCCCCGGTAGGTTCTCAGTAAGTTCTACTCGTTTTGAGTACGTGTCTACCCAGCCTGCACTACGCTCGGCAGTCTTTCTGGCATTTCTTTTTGGAGGCATGATGGAACACAGGAGGCAACTGAAGTAGTATATTTGAATGTCTTGATATGCACAATTTGAAGCGTTCAACGGGAATGAGAAATGACAAGAACGCGCCGGGCTTTTATAGCCCTCGAGACAGGACGGGATTGCACACTCACTAGGAGCGCGTTTGAACGCACTAAAAACGAGATGAGGACTAGTTGAACTGTCTCTGAACGGGGTGGTCGGTTTACAAACTAGTTACAACAAGTTGCGAACTAGTTAGAATGGGTTTGGATGTATTGGAAATGAGGTAGAACTAGTTACGGCATTTCCGTTCGTAGTACGTCCATCTCGTTTTAAGTACGTTGTCACTCCGTCTAATTGCAGGATGGGGAAAATTTTTAACAGGCTCAAAGCTCTAGAGCACCCTTCCCGTCCAAGCCAGTCCGAGCCCGTCCATGAAATTTTTAAACAGATCGTAAACAGTTGCTACTACGTTCACTCCGTTCGCACACATTTTCCAGAAGGTAGTGAGAACTAAACTAGTGTCCAAAAGAAACGATACCACATGTTTGCAACGACATAAAATAAAAACTAAACAATGCAGAAGTT
>JAVFBZ010146375.1:0-20206 GCA_032466195.1 Katharina tunicata | reverse complement strand
AATGAGGTGCCTATCGTCGTGTTGGTATATAGATAATACATTTCGGTTTCATGATGTCAGCATCTGTTTAACTGATGGTGGCATCATGAAGCCGAAATATATTATTCAGAGTTTCTGTTTTTCTATGTTACTCAAAACTGATCCGTGGAACTATCTGCCTCTGAATCAATCAATATCAATTTGACGCTGAGGTCTGATTATATATACTATAAATGTAATTAAATACAGTCATATGAATGTTTTTCTCAACGTTTTTAATTTTACACGGAATTATCCACGTGTTGCTTATGACAATTTAGGTAATAGTATATTGTCAAACCTGCCAGTGCGGTCTATGGAAGAATTGTGTTTGCCATATTGGTATATCAGGCTGCTAAAATAGAAAGTCTGTTTACATGTATGTTAACCTTTTATTCGTTATTTTAAATGATATTGTTTAATATTTTCTATAATTATTATTCCTTTAAGTATTGGTCTAAACCGATGTAGAATTATGAAATTAATTCTGGAGTCAACATAGCCCATAAAAAAGGAAATACCTTGAATTCATATATTTGTATCCAAAAGTGTGTCTCTTGTTACTGACAATCGTTCTTAGCATCATTTACTCGGCACATACAAATTAATAAAACAGTTGTATATGCAACATACAATCTCGCATATATATCAAAGTAATTTATACTTTTAAAAAAATGTAAACCAAACTTAGAGAGAATCTATCAACGGTAAATAATACAATTTTTAAAAATCCAAACAAGAATAAAAAAAAAAACCTTAAGAAAACAAGAGAAGAATTCTTTATTACTTTTTCTCGATTTAACAACGTATATTCTCTTTTAACGGGTCCTTAGTATTTATATGGGTATATCTTTATATGATACGTATATATGTGGATGGAGATTGCTAGGCCCACGGGGGAGGTATACTATAAATATTTTCCTTTACATTTATAAAATACTTTAAAGAACTGCCTTCTATATATTATCTTAAAGTCCACTCAATTTAACAGGCATTTTTATTAGTACAATTTTCATAATGCTGAGCATTATTTATATTGAATTTTTGAATTAAGTTAATTTTTTGCTAAAATAAAATATTGCACAAGCAATTTAGTATTGAGCCTAAGTTATAAACAGCAACACAGATTTACTATGGACAGAAATGAAAGATGGAAGTTTGAGGGCGGGTTTGAAGCCATCGTCCGACGTATTAAAGCGTTCCTATAGAGAAGTAGACCGTGAAGAGAATCTCAGGACACGAGCGTCCAATCCGGGCAAGGTATAATTGAGAGTTCATAAATCCCTAATAACAGATGAGACGTGGGTCCAACCCGTTCAATAAAAACTCTAAATTCCGCATCATTTCTTTGGCTTTCTAGCAATCAAAATAATGAGCGATTGCAAATGAGTTGAACTTAGAGCATCATTTTGATGAGATTATGGCTTTGCAAATGAATGCTACTTTCTTTGAATTCAAAAAATAAAATTCATACGGATGACGAACAATGTAATACCGGACCCTGTGGCTTGTCATTATTCTAAATTGTGACAGGGTAAAGAAAAGTGGGATTTGCGTCGACGGAACGAAGGCAGTAGGAAACCACTCTGGTACCCGCCTTCGAGTCATACTTTAGGGATGTATTTTACATCAAACGAAATCACCTGATTTTGTCGTGAAATACATCTATTAATATTATCAAGACTACTCAATATAACCGCGAGCAATCTATCGCCGTTTCTGGGAAACTAAGAATTATTAATGAAAAACCAGGCGAGGCAAGTCTAATTTCAAAGTAAGGTTGTTCACTTTTTACTTCCACTTAAGTTTATTTTCCTCGAAAAATCTTAACAATCCTGTTCTACTAAAAAAAAAATGGTAGCACAGTTTTGGAAACAAACCGGGTCATTAAGAACTTTATATCGCAAAGATGTCTTATAAAAACTCATTATATACCATTATATTAAAATCGAATATTAAAAAGCAGAAATTTGTTTTTTTTTATTTATTATTTACAAGAAGTTATACAAAATCGATATAGTTTTCTAAATATAATTAATATTCAATAAATTCGTTTGTAGCTAAAGTAGAATGAAAAACCCTATATATGTTTCTATTAATTACATAAATCTAGCAACGCAAGCGTAAGCAGACAATGGGAAATCTGGGCTACTCGGCTTCAATATTAACCAATATTCATCTGTGTCCTTAAAGTCTTTAAGGGGAGAGTTGCCTTCGATAATCTGAACAAATAAGTTTTTTCTCACTTTGGCATACTGAGTGAATTTCATTTTATTGTTGACATTTTTCAGGGATTCTTTATTACAGCCTTTTTCACTGGAGTCATATCAACCTATTTTCAAGATGTGCCTCAATGTAAAATTAACACTTCCTATAGATGTCCTTTTATGTTTCTTTTACTTTTAAATGTTCAGTTTGCGATCTATTTGCTTTGATATGAACAAAGCAGCTAGTGCATGGGTTTGAAGGTCACTGCATAGTTTATACCAGGTTTCTTGATGGCTATATAACCACACATCGACTGCGGCTCGTCGTCAAATAACGCCAAGAAATTCCTCAATCAATCCGGTTTTGATCGTGAATTAAAAATCGATTTTTTTATTTTTGTATGTTGTTCAAAGTAGAACTGTATGACAAAGCTATAGTACCAAATGTTATGACTCCCTCTCAAGTCGTCCGTCTTATTAAGCCAGAAACGACTAATTAGATGGACTTACAAGAACCAGGTCGCCATCATTCTGCCTGTTTTATCACTACCATGATATTAGTCATATTAGTTACATGTACATACCATGGTTATTGTTGACAAGGCCAGGCTTTATAACAATCTATTGTTATGCGGAAGTGGCCATTTTTGATTCATGGCTTGGACGTGAATGGTAAACTTTGACCGGAGTCTACGGGTGGCCGTCCCACCGTGAACCGAGGGTGGCCGGAGCGGATTTATCTGACCAAGCCTAATAACCATTAAACTACCATCTATCTTATTCCTTATTGTCCGCATGGAAGGCCACTAGTTCGTTTCTGGACATTAATTTAGCCCATGACAATGGGTATTAGCGACTGAATATGCCTAATTTCGACAAGTCCAGCTATTGTCGACGACTAGAAATGATCAAGGTTTACAGTGAACGATTAGCCGCCACTGTTCTCATCGCAATACATCTAGTCATTTTGAAAAGAGAAATTACACGGTTCCAGTTTTAATCAAGACGTTAGCACTCTAACCAATAAAAAACAATGTCACACAGGACCACATAGAAGGCGAAATTCCCCGCTCAAAGAACCCTCTCAGATGATTAATTGTAGCTTGATTGATTTTGTTTTAAATTCTCCTATGTCCGAATTTTTTGCGTGGTAAACATACTGCATAACATACAATATGAAAACTATCAGAAAATTCGTTATTCAATATCTAACACAATTTATAGAAGGGTTTTAAATCCTTTGAAAAAAAGGTAATTTGTTTGATAAAATTTGATATTGCTTTATTGAAATTATTTTGCAAAATATCAAATACAATGGCATTTGTAAATGAACTACAGCAAAGTGCCAGACGTGTGCTTTGGAAACAGATCGCGGATCAAACTGTTTCTGAGTAATGAAGTAATTTAGAAGCCCAATCATAATTTACTGTTATTAATAGGGGATCGATGGTATAGTGATCCGGGTTGCTATGTTGGCTCAAAGTGCCAGCCCTTCCATGGAATGAGAAACGAACTCTAGCCGACCTGGAACCCAGTTGACCTACGAGTTCAGCGCCGTCCTAGGCGGGTGGAAATTGCTGAGTTTGTGTTTGGACGAAGCTATTACCGAAATTAGCTGCGATTTACTGTTGTATTCCGAGACAAAATCCGATAATAACTGGAGTAAATTGAAGTAAACAATACCGTGACACCGTGTCAATTGATTCGTGGAAACGAGCGCAATATTGCACGGATGGCTCATCAAAAACTCGAGACGATTGGCCGGCTGTGTCCAACGACGCACGGCCAACAAACTGAAATGAGAGATATAAATCGATGGTAGGTCATACCTTAGATCAGAATAGGAAATTAAAGAAGTTAGTTTCATTAACATTTTCCTGATCCTTATGTGTAGATAATATGAACTGGAATCATAATGCAAACAGCCCTTGACATAACAATTTAACTTTTGGTTGACAAGGGTTCCTAAGATTACAGAAAATATAGTATGTACGTGGCGAGAAAATGGCTACATCGAACCGAAGGTTTGGCTCAAGACACTTGTAATTACAAAAATTACTCGATAGAAAACGATGCTAATTAAACTCCTAGGCCTTTGATAACGATTTCAGATCTGTGCCGGTATTGACACAGACCTATAGGAAACCAACCCCCACGACACTCAATTCCAAAGTTCTGCCAAAGTTCTACCAAGATCGTCAAATAATATAACAAAAGCTAGCAAGAGCAGTAGTTTGTCCACCGTTGAAGATATTGAGGTTGCAATCATAGGCAAGATTGTAGGGAAACAAAAGATGAGGAGATTAATTCGCAGTATTTACTCTAACAAGCGATCGTGAAGATTGCACTATATTAAAGCATAAGGAACGGAATTAACACAGATAAACTGTCTGGGGAATGAAAGGGACTTTGGTTAGAAATGAAAATGAACGGGCGGTGGTCCACGAAGACAAATCCCCCTCTTCATGAGTTTGCCATGTCCCGGGGGAGACTCACCACGGAAACCACACGTGGGTTTACCGCACAAAACACGGCTAAATCTACTGATAGAGTCACGTCCTCTATTCAATGTCCACAACACACTATGTTACCCCCATAACCACCACCTTTGTTATAAACTGTCCTTGTGTCAGCTAGGATCAGCAATCCGAAAAACTTTCTTTATGTTAAGTAACTTTATGATATTGTTCGATGAACATTGCTAATTTTCTTGTTGCGTATATTGGCCTTGTAGTCAGAGGGAGCAGGCATATAAGGTTATTTTACTTAAATGAAATCCAACATTATATAGCCACACTATAATACAACCATAAATGTGAACAGTCTTGCTGTGTTGGAGAAATAATGTTCCTCCAAAGCTAAGTAAAGACAGCATGACTAAACGGGGGACATAAATACTGACGTTAGACACAATTTAACACAGTATATATATAGCAATGAAATCAATAAATTGCATTCAATAAAGTGAGAAAAAAAATGAAATTTGGCTTGTATCTGAAACGAGTAAACCGAACTCAAAAAGGTACATCTATTATATAAGAGACTCATGGGGAGCCCTTCTTGTAAACTTTAGACAACTCTCTAAACTATGTGGTTCTCAATGCTGTTTAATTGGCGTGGCTTGAACTATCTATCCAGTTCCTTATTACCCGGCCTGGAATCAAACTGGTATATAACCTTGATGTTATTAGCCATCAAGGTTAAATAATGCTGACCATTTTTATTGATGAACAATATATATATATATATACTCCAGTTGAAAGATTTAGTATATGGTTTCTCAAAATTCCCAAATTTTTTGTTTGTTTAAATATAAATATTATATGAACAAACAATATTGTTGGTACATATAAAAGAATATTAGAATAATGTGAATATTTATAGGATGGAAAAACAATAAGTTTCAGTTTAATTCTTAATAATAAATATATCAAGTTCACCAAATACACAGCTCTAAGAATCACACATTTATTGCCTGCATCCGTCGATTCGTGCATGCACCTAGGTTGCTTTTCAAGATATTGTCATCGCGCTAAAGGCATATTGATCACTCCAAAAGATTCATGCTGTGTAGCTATTATCTGTTGTATCTTGATCTCTGAAGTATCTTCAACGATGGCATCTATTATTTGATCTCTCTCGGCTGTTAAAATATCCATATTGGGACACCGTGTTCCATCTACCGGTGACACGCTAAGGTGAAAACTAAGAGAGCTAAAGGTGTCTCCGTGACATTTAGACGTGGGACCGAGCCAAGATTTTCAACCCACCACGGGATCAAAGTACGACATCTTTAGGAACCATATACACGCACAGTGGGTGTAAGATTACGTGGAACAAAAAATGTCCGTTTGCGCTGTGGCAACGTTCCTTCGTCAGCTTGATGTTTCTCATCGCCGTTGACATGACTTGGAACATCAGTCATGTTCTGTTGGTCCGTTCTGGAACCTAATCCAGCAGATGTTATTCAGAAGTCAAGCGCAAAAACAAAAACAAATCATACACAAGTACAATATTTGATTAACAAAGAAAGAAATACAAAAAGAGCACGCCTCATCTAACTGATTTGTTTTTGTATATGCATGCTTGATCTATCCACCCGAAGTATTGGACTGTGGGATGTTTGAGTTGTATGTTGATGGATTGCTTGGTTTTGAGGTTTTTTATGTTAATGGAAATAGTTCTGAAAATTATTCCAATAAGAATATGGTATCTGGCAGATTCTTTTAAAATTATTTGTAAACATTCTAAAATGGCATTGGTATTTTTGATACAGTATTCCTGTTTGATCATTTAATCTATAGAATTTCCAATATATATGATCCTGTTTTTTTTATATTTAACATGACGTCGTAGGATCGGAAGATAAATATTCTAACATGACTAAATAGTATAGTAATGCTTTTCAACTGCTCGTTTATTATTAAACGGAAAATTAAAACCCTCCTATTGTATTAGGTTATCTTCTGCGAACTGGATTTCCTTACTTTTTGTACCAGATAAGGGCATTAACCGTTGTTCATCACTCGACAAATGTCTTGAAATGCCACGCTTTTGACAGACCCTTTTATATGGAAATGTTTGCAATTTTCACTTTGTGATATCAAACTCAAGTACAACGGCGAATAAAGCTCTTGGACTCAACTCGCTCAAATTTCCGGTAATACATCTCAGGCTTGTATTCTATCTGTCCATTTCTCAAAGCTATAAACTTTACTGCCTTTAATGAACTTGAATGTCCTGTTGTCATGTCTATGTTTTATCACTTCTGTTTTGGGGAGAGCTCTTAAAACTTTGGTTAGATTATGTTGGTTGTGTCTTAATATATTCACCCCTTATCTTTTTTAATTATTGTTGAGCTAAAAGCATCATTTTCTGCAGGGTTGATTGGATACGGGCGTCGATGGTGTGGAATTGGCTTTGAAATTAAAGGAACATAGGTCAAAAGCTATTTTCTTTGTGTTGGCAGGGTTATTACCCGGTCATTTCCATATTTGGTGACTGGTCAGGGAGTAAGAGTGCTAACGGCCAGTTCCGTCTGTTCGCGTAATTCCGCGCAATACGACCTCTGGGTTATCGAGCTTTTCTCGCCAAAGGGCTAATGTGACTAGATATTACCTCAGTGGCCTATAGGTGTAAGTGTGAGTGAAGAGAGGGGGCTTATAGATAGAGAGGGGCGAGTCTGGCCACCTGTCACCCACTGTCTTCCTCCGTCCACTCTGGTCATTCTCTCTCTTCCAGGCCATCGGCTCCCATCACCAATCAGCCCTTGATCAGACACAACACTCTCTAACCAGCACGGGGAGGTGATACATCAGAGTTTATGAGTTGAAAAAACAATTAAGGCTGTCATAAAAATGTCTCTTTTGTTGGAGGAAATCTCGGCTAACCAAAGTTAGTGGGCTGTTCAATATGGCCTACCCCAAATCCTTGGAGATTACAGTTTGAGATCATAGCTATTTACCCACCGAGACAGGGTCCAAACAGTCAAGTGACAACTGACCTGCCAACGTTGCATATGTAATACATGTCCGAGCCTAAGAGACTTACTAATGAGTTTTTTCGCCTGAATCCCTCAGGGACGTTCAGAAGTTTGGTGAACAAAAAGGATTTCACAATGTGCTTGCTCACTAAGCCCTGTGCGTAATAAAAGGTCCTTACAAGATTTGTCGTAATGAATCTTTGCCACTCTATTCTCTTAATCAGTGAGCTGGCCACGTGCTGCCCACTGTAGCCCGTGACCCCACTCTCTGTCCCACCGCTGCCACCACTAAAACTGTCTTTAAAAAGTTTACGCTGAAGCATTCAGATGTACTTTGTTGAACTCGTCGAAAACCAGTAACTAGGAGTGAGTGGACTGCATCTGGCAGACCATGTCCTGAAGTGGGGTGACACAATAGAGAGATGTCCTCCAAAACCTTTTTAGGTTCTCATGCATCTTGTTAGGCTTTATTTCGAAGTTCGTAGTTGGTTTGAAATGTTCATTTTCTGAAAATCTTATTCTAACATATCATGTAATAAACATATTACCAAATAAAAGCCAATGAACCTTATTAAAAACAGACTTCACTATACACAATAGTAGGGAAAACGCAGGTCCTTCTTTTTGTTTCTCAAACAAGAAAACAAAAAATAAAACAAATCTCTGAGAGCGTTATGATATAAACCTTTGATTGATTGATTGATTGGTGTTTAACGCCGTGCTCAAGGGCATTTCACTTATATGACTGCTCTGTATTCCAACATTAAACAGCGACTCTCAACACAACCATTAAATGTGGAGTCACTTTAGTGTTTTTGGTATTGGAAAGATAATGTACCTCGATCCAGAGCTAAGTATATGTCAGTATGAATATATAATCTGGAAACATATTGCCCATAGCCAGAGGGCTACAAACCTTGGATACACACAACAGATTTCACATTTATATAAATATTTTATATACAAAATACATCATCAATATAGCAGAAAGTAATCTTCCACGTGACTGACTAATAATGTTTGCCTTCATTTTCTCTTGCAATGCCCCTTTTTCCATTTGTGAATCTGTTTTGTAAAATGATTTTTTTTAAATAAAACTAATGGCAGAAAAACACATTCTAACAATCATTTGTCGAAAAAAAACAAGGCAGACGGAACCTTACACGTTGACAAAAAATCATAGCCAAATAATAGAGCGACGATATCAAATATATGATCAAATTTAGATGTTGATGTCAAAATGATTGGTTTCGTCTATCATATACTGGAGAAAATGACGGTCAGAGAGGCCTCATAGGAACGCTACCCACCACACTTTCTTATGCTTCATTTAGCAGGCATCTTCAGAGCCCTTTATTTGAATTTGTAAAAGGGCGTTAAATTTCAGACATGTTATCCTGTGTTATTATCCGAACTACATGCTTGACTGGATCATTGGGCGTCATTAGCCTGTGAAATAGGCAGAGTGTTTCTTATAAGAGAAATCGGACGAGCACAAAAACCACAACTTGAACATTAATCAGTCATTCGTTTGTAATATAGTTAATAAAGAAAAAAGAGATAATATTCATGTGTTGGAAAAGTGATTTGTAGCCACAAGGGTGTCTTAAAGAAAACATGACAGAAGCGTAACCATATCATGCATGCGCGTATTCGATCCTAATGAATTTGTATAGCTTCTAAATTTGCCTTTTCCAACAAAGAAAGGCTTTATGTACACTCGTTTGGAAAGATAATACTCTCAAAATACGAAATGTCTTCAAAGCAAATAAAATGGAGAGAAATTATTGTTCAGAACTGCTCATCTGTTCTAACTGCTTTTATTAAGTGAATTTCACCAGACAACAACAATGGTGAAAAACGTTACTGCTAGAAAATGCCACAGCTAATCTCAAAGAAGATCTTTTCATTCAAGAAACATTTCCTGTCTCTTTCCTTTGTATTTTGGCCAATCAGTTAAATTGTTTTCTAAAAAAAATCGAAAAACAAAACATTATGTTGTGATATAATTGTCGTTTAGTGGAAGAAAGCAAAACCCAATTCGAACACACACTATGCAGTTTGAAACGAAACTTGGATGACATCCTTCAAACTACCCCTGGCGTGTAAATTATACAGCTTATAAGTGGCAATTATCAAATTAAAAGCAAACGATGTCCGTGATATGCCGTTGATAATTATAGATATTTAATAGTGTAAAGAGATGTCGAACTGATTGAGCTATTACAGACTTGGAGACAATTGATTGACAGTTTTCAAGAGCAAAATAGAGGATATAGTCTAGGAAGCAGGCTGCAGGTAAATGGGAGCGTTTCTCCGGTAATTCCGGGGGCTGCTATTGTCTAGGAGATTATAGTACGTGATATTAGGCAGCCCACTGAAAGGACTCAGTTAAACTTGTGTAGCTTTGGCTTAGGACTGGAAACCAGTGACAAGAACTCTGCATTGATTTTCCTCCAACGTGCTTAATAACGACATATCATTAGACAATAATTGCAACGTGTTTGCTGTGGAATTGAGATAATCCCCTAAAGGGTAACTAAAACTCAGAAATCTAAATAATTTTTACTGTGCTGTGGTGGCTAAGGCATTGTGCTTCAATCAGACAAGGTGACCAATATGGGGTATATCTTCTCCCATTACAGTATTATGTTGGCAGTAACAATAACAGATTTAGGGGCTAGGGGTTTCGGGGAATGCTTTCCATCCACGTCACGTTTAACTCTAAGCGTCACATATGTCGCACTGGTTTAATAGATAAGCTCTAATTGCCCTTATTCGCATTAACAATATACTCTAATTTCTTTTCACCAGAAATTTTGTTTACGTGAGATTATTTTTCCTTTGATTTATTCATGCCAGTGTTTCTCAAATAATAGCGCTTTGGTAGACGCGTGGTTTATATAGCGGCCATGCTTTTCGACTCTAAGACTGCATTTAGGGATACCTCATGTTATCACATATGGTTTAAAACATGATAAATGAGTAATATCAGAACAGCATTGAGCTTGATAACTACTGTTTTATGAAGAATACCTTCCATTACTGTTTTTCAGTATAAAATATATATCATAATTTTTTTTATCTCATCAAAACTATAATTAAAAAAACAATCCAAGGGGATATTTTACAGCATTTTCATCAAATACTGAATTGTGTAACCTGGAAAGTTTTTTGTTTCCTTGGTCAAAAAGAACGCAGGCCGTTTTTTATTTATAAAGTACCTGAAATTCTTGTGTTAAATTCGGTTTTGATGAGAACAATCTCGAATTTTTTGTAGTAAATATGAAAATTATTTTACTTCACATTTATACATGCAAAATGTCATGTGTTTAAAGTGTAACGATTCCGTAACAAAATTGAAGAATTTAAATTTTATATGCTGAAGAAACTGATTATATTTTTACAGATCTATTCATTGTCAACATTTTTTCTCGCTTCAGAAGAAAACGTTGACAGACCAGTTCCTCTTAAAGACATCTACATGGGACTGGAACAACGACCATCTTAATTTAGATACATTGGCTATAGTTATCCTTAAATAATAAATAATCCTTAAAAAAACACAGTTATTTTCAGAAGAAAAAAAACCCCATCTTCCTCAGTATAGTATTTATGGCAAAATGTAAGACGAAAACATGACATGAACAATTTAACATAGTTTAAAAAACGATGAATTAAGTGTTGTTTAAGATCGTGCTCATGGGTATTTCACGTATATAACGGCAATAGACTCCAACAGTAAATAACTACACTTATACGACCACCAAATAGGAGATAATAATAATAAGAGAACGCATTTATAGTGCACGAATAATCAGTGGTTGAAACAGTAATTACGTCGCTCTTTCGGTTTAATTGAAGTTTCTTGTTGTATTTATTAATTACTAGTATCACGAATATGAATATAATGGCTCATTTCACTACATTTGCACACTGTTTTCACAACCAAATAAAATCCTGAATTCAAACCAAGATATATATATAGGATTAAATTGAGTGAAATCTAATGGAATCCAACTTGACACTTCACGTACCTCAAAATGTAATTAGATCATGCACGCAAGTTTGACGATAATCTGCTAAGATAACACACCTCCTCTAGGTGCATAATGATTAATCTCTCCAGGATGGCGAACGTCTTGCTTCCACTTCAGGTGCATTTAGAAGGGGTAAATCATTATAAAGGAGAAACAAAAAATTCCCAACTTCTTTATTCTAGTAAACTAAATTTGTATAAAATTATTTACAGCACTTGTAAATGAGCTTGTGAAATTGTAGTTTAACTAGTTAAATATTTAGAGCATGTTACGGTACCACCTGCTTTGTCAGTTTTGTTCTTTGTTAATTATATATGTTATGATTGTTGACTTTAATGATTTTAAGCATGAAAAATGTACATTCTTTATAACACTTATGCTCCATATGTTTTATTCATAGTGATTTTGTAACCTCGTAGTACTGTGTCTGTGTGGTGAGAAATAATATCACCAAGTCGGCCCTGATGGCTGCAAAATAACATACCAAACCCCGAATATGTACATTTAAGCCTTGTGTTGGATTTAAACAGATTCTCTGAGACCAAAACTGTACAAGTTATGAGTCTTTTTTTACATTTGTTTTAATAAATTGACAACAACGTTCTATTCATTCAATTTAAAAATTCATTTATTCAACTTAAAATTAGTTGTTTTCAATTTCAATTTTATTTCAAACCCTTTTCAGAAACCTTTTTGCTTTTTAATAAACGTTTTTGCTGTCAATAAACCTTAATGCAAGAGTGCCGACGGTTGACAACTAAAGGGAGGTCAATCTGTCTTTCCCAAAGCAAATTCACTAAAAGGCTTTATAGCCTTAACAATTTGTGTTGTTTCGTCAACTGACTGTAGACTGTTTGTGTGTTTTATGCCAGCTTTAACGTCTACGTATTATGGAATAAATAACCTATGACACCTGTTAAAATCGATCCGTAGTTTTTAATGAAGAACAGCAACAAATGTTGTTGGAACGACATTATCCTCTGGGTTGACGAGCCCTGTAGTTTATTCCAAAAGTTGTAGGTAGGTATGTTTGTCAGGCGCAGCTAGTTCAAAGTGTCAGTTAAAATGTCAGTGCACCCTTGCCCTATCAAGTTTCACCACGGCAAAATATAGTCTGGCATATGTTATAACCTTTACCATTAGAAACTAAGCACTGGGCCTGTATATTTTTTCCTGAGCGCCCTTTGCCTTTTGCGTTTTACCTCTCTTACAGATTACATAACTGCTACAGCGGATCACCGGTATAGTTTAAAGGTTACCACCCGATTGTGCACACGTAGACAGCGGTTATGCCATTTGTAATATCAATATTTTTCAATGGCACGCGTGGATTGAGTACAATAGCGCCAGAAATAAAGCCGAGTCGTTTTTTTTTTGTAATTCTGTATGAGCACAAAATAAAACAAAAAATAAATACTTTTTTCAATAGTTTGGAACAAACTGGTTTTGTATTTAGCCACGTTATACCTATTTTGACTAGAAAATGAACATTTAGAAAAACAACATTTGCTCAATATTGATTCATATTATTTCACTGTGAACTTTTGTACAATAGGTTTTCAATAGAACTAAAAAGTCAAACATTAGGCGACATGTTTCTTTTGAAACCAAATACATTTAAAACCACCATAGACATACCCACTGCCCCTAAAAAAGGCCCCATAAAAAGGTTGCCCCAGTTTTTTTTTATGAGGGTGTCTGGTTTTCGCTCTGACGTAATAGGTCGTTGAAGCATACTGACGTTTTATTTACAGTATCTTTAATATTTCAAATAAACCGTGGAATAAAATTTATTGGTATCCAGGACTCGAAGAAGGAAGTGTCTGTTATGTTTGTTTACAGTTAGTCAAAAAAGTCGTAATTTAATATAGGTCTAATCTTGGAGAGCGAGTCAGGGTGCCCACCGAGAGCCCGTTCATGTATACATCCCAGAGCCTATGGCGTAACAGGTTACTTGCACTGTAACTTCACTAACTCCTTTCTACTATATGTGTGAAGTGTACTCAAGCGATACTATAAACGAAACTTAATAATAAAAAAACGTATGTTTTAAAATCACATGGGCTGGTGTATTGTTGATTTTTGTTTTAATTTTACTTTGTTGTAATCGCTTACACCATCCAGATATTTGTTCTTAACAATATGTATTTTGGAGCAAATTTCATACAAATTTGTATAATCTCCTGTTATTTTCAATTATTCTCTTAATTTTATATCTGACAAACTTGTTATTGAAGAGTATTATGCTTTAGAGTATTTTAGTTCTTTTTCTAGTCGCCTGTCTTTCATTTTACCATTTCTGTTCTTACAAAGAAAAGGAACGGTAATCAAAAAAGAAAAGGATTTTTAACAGCTGATTGCGTCTGTGAATAAAATCCAGATTAACCAATGTTTTCAAAAATGCAGAATTAACAAAATCAGTATGCTAAGTGTCGAAATAACTACAGCGAAAAGCTGATTAAACTGATGTGAAGATTGTACGAAACATCGAGCGCGTTAATTAATACATAAACTAATAGTACGGCTGATTTTTGTCCTGGCTACTTTTGTCGATCTATTTTAGTAGAAAACAAAAGAGTTCGACAGTAACAATGAATTGTGTTGAGAACAAATGAGAATCACATCAATGTCGTGAACTAAAAGCTTGACACATTAACAGAAGTGAACAAAATGATGGGTTTTTTTTGTTTTCAGAATGAACAGAAATTGCAGAACATGAAAGTATAAATTAAGAACGAAGGTATAACCTTAAAATTTAGACACAGTTAAATAAATATATGAGATAAGGTATCGGTTTTAATTAGTCGATATCCCCGTGCCAGTGTGAATATTCTTTACAAAAATATATAGGATACCAGGGTATATTTATATTTTAAAATATAGAAAATGTTAGCTTAGTTAGGCTCTTGTCGAAGTTGATAGTGTTCTGGAGTGCTTTACTCTGTTAAAGGGCCCGAGATTAGAGGCCAGCGCGGGATCTAAGGGCTTGACAGCGTTAGTACTCGCTACGCTGTGAGTGGAGAGGCCAATTAACATAAATATAATTAAGCAAACTAAAGCACAAAGTCGGGGTTTTATGTTGTGTTGCGGAATGCACTCGGTTGTGATCCGGACTAGGTAGGCGGAGCTAAGGTCGACACTTTGTCAATCAGCTGACACCTCGGTCAAAGCACTCCTTTTCGATTTTAAGCTTACGCTTCGAAGAAATAGTCCGGGGGCGGGTAAGGTAGCACGTCATAACCCACGAGATCGCCTATGACCCGATCTTTTGCATTTCTGGAACCTCCCCAGTTGTCTAGCTGACATTTCACTGAGACAGTCTGTTCTTCATAAATTAACCACGATAAGATGTGATCGACTGACTGCCAGCGTAAGGGGGTTTATGTCAAGTGGTAGCATGTAAAGGCTATGGCGTAACATAGAATATAGATCAGCATACATAGTGAAGGAGCTCAAGTCTGGGGTCAATGTTCAGTTTACAGGTCACGTAACCCAGACTGATATACAAATATAACCTCCTTAAAAGCGGTATATTTCTATGTATTAAAACTAACCCGGTTAGAACAGTTCTACTGCCAGGCCAATAAATAGTTTTAGTACTAGTTGTAGTTCTCTCGTTACTTATGATTAAGACAGTTAAAAAGGTTTACATAAATTGTAAAACTGATATAAAGCCCGCGACTAAATATAAAGATTACAAATTTTGAGAACCTTTTATATAAAGTAAACGATCTTAGCAAATAATCCGATGACAGTAGACAAATTCGGAATATGTACTTAACAGAACTCGTTCTATATTAGTTTTTATCCTCTTTACAAATTTGTTGTATACTTAAAAAATACGAATTGCGCAGTAACTATGTAATGGTTGAAGATCTATGGCTACAATAATATCCTTTGTATTTGAGGCATGATGAATTTACACAGGCCTTAAGACGTTGATGTCAGACCGCATATTGCCCTTTTAAAGGAACCGTTATTCTAGTTGATGAATTGTCTCTTTATACAATGACATCTTCAAGTTACATCATGCCGTAGTAATTGCATTTTGTGGATAGACAGACGATGTAAAGTATTTGTCAAACGATCAAAAGACAGGGGCAGATGGGCATAGACAGAAAAATGGAGGGAAGGGATTTTGGATCTGCCCTTACCGCAAAAAGAGCATCCAAAACAGTAATACCACAGCTTATGCCACGATCCGGTTTTAACAAAGGCATCTGAGAGAAATAGAAGGCACCTGACTTTGCCGAGAAGGCTGGATGTGAATATCGAGTATCGCCCGTATTCAAGGGAACCGCCACGACTATAATTTTAACGACTAGAACAAAGCCACAAGAGCTGTCCCCAAAGACAAAAGCAACAATTAAACATTTAGCCCAACGTCTTTTTAATTGACAACAGTTGTCTGCATAGATGGTAAGGCAAGACAAGACGAGTTGCTGAAAAACGTCAGGTCGTATTTTATTCCACTTAACATTGTGTGGGAAGATATATATCATGCAGTATCGGAAGAGAAAATCATACAAATCTCTGTATCAGCAGTCGGAGAATTTGTGAGCGAAGCCAGTCTGCCTTACCGCCAACTCCAGCCAAAGAAAAAACTCATGCGATTTCAGCGCAAATTAAATGACTGGAAGAAGCGTTGATGTAATTTACGGACTGGCAGGAATCGCGTGCGAAGAATACCTTCTTTGTATTGAGAATAGCACATAGGCGGATCTTGGGTCTTTCTTAGACGCGCTCGGCAAACGCTTCCTGTTAATAGTCCATGCAGCAGCGGTTAAAGATGAACAATACTGAGTGAAATCAGGTAAACCGAACACGCCACAATGGGCAACCACTCGATATGATCATAACCCACGATTAAAACATATTAGGTAATTGAGACATGTTCACTTTCATTGCGGCCACATTACGAGTCGAGTAGGGTTAACATTCGAAGTATATTTAGAATTAAAGTGGGAACACCGACTAAACATTTCTATATTTATGCACTAGCTAGGTATACTAGCTTTAACAAAGAAAATTACATTTACAAAATCTATGCACATATACGACTCCAAGAATTGCGAATGGTGAAATTTTATTCTATTTATTTGATTGGTGTTTAACGTAGTACTCAAGGTTATGTCACTTATGTGACGACTTAGCGTCACCGGTGTATAGAGGAAAATCGAGAAGAAACCTCGTAAATATCACGATCTCCGCAGCCGCCGAAACCCTTTATTATATACACCTAAGACCGACAGGGGGATTCGAACCTATACTGAGTACAGTAAAGGGGACTCAGCAGTCCATCGCCCAAACAACTGAGCCATTTTTTAACCACTATGGATTGCTTTAATTTTTCTCTCGCCATACTGCGTGCCTATGATAACTAGCAGGATACTCGGCATAATGCATGCCTTCGTACATTATCCAAACCGGCAGACAGCATAACGTTTCGTACTAGCTGCAAAGACCGTTTTCAAGCAAGACATGTATGAGGTAATAACTCTTTAGTTACTTGAAAACCGTTTTAAATATTCCTTTAAAAAGAAGCCTTCAACAGTTATTCTCTCTCTTTATTTTCATCCTAACTGTACCCGGAATAGGTTCGACCCCCTCCCTCCCCCTGTAAACCATAGGTATAAAAGGGAAGTTTTCCGGTAGCTGCGGAGTTTGCGGGGTGGTTTTTACGAGGTTTCTTCCCGGTTTACCACTATACACCGGTACAGCAAATTAATAATTAATATTTAGTCGACGTTTAACACAAATCAAACAAACAAACAATCTTGTTATCCTTATAATTCGTCGTTTTATTTTCATTGCAATATTTTACATTGAAATAATACTCTGGCAATAATAATCGAACTTATGCAAATATGCATTTAAAATCAAAAGACAATCAATGACAGCCGAGCCTGGTTTTGTTCATTTGGACCATGATTTGGCGTAGTGGCGTAAATGTTAAAACTGCCACTCCTTTGTATAAAATATTCGCGAAACATGGCATAAAGTATCATTTCACATCCGTCAAATGTTGCTACTGTCTAGCTCCGCTGCAAAACATCTTGGCAATTTTGCTACCTAAGTAAAGGATAACGTTGCAGTCAATTGGAAATCTCGAAGTGTGACAAAGAGATAATTCAACTGAAACTAAATTGCACAAAAAACTATACTCCGAGTTTTTCAAGAGCAATAGCTTTGCTTTTGGGAAACTGTATGAAAGCCCTTAGGTCAAAGGTCTCTTGTAATAACTCATAGATTACTTGAAGTTATGAAACGAAAAGACGTGTCAAGCCTAAAGGATAAACGTTTGGCGTTCACCCCCCTTTCTTCAAGACAATAACACACCGTACTAAACCTGTTTGGAATTGGGAATCAGCTACAGTGCTTTAAAATGATTTGGTTAGGTTTATAACACACTTGATAAATGCCTCTAAAAATGAAAAAAATTGTATAATTTATGGAAAAGATTGCAGCACAACGTACGCATGGCCAACTCTGCATTCCGACTCAAAATCGGGTTAAGGCTTGGTTGTAAACACAACACGTAAGGTTGTTTCATATAAACGACATCTTTGGTTAAACGTTCGTGATTATTAAGTATCATTTTATTTCCTTTGGTACGCCAACGCTGCTTCCAGAATATTGAATGACAACAATATGAATCAGTGACAACAGAGCAACCCTTCATTGCTCTTAACTTTTTGTGCGAAGACCGAAGCCAAACATGCAGATGTAGTTTCGAAGGCTGTTTTACTACACCATCGAAACGTTAATTAAGCACGCCGAGTTCTTATGACGCCGAGCACTGAAGTCACTTTGCCACCATGGCGCCTGTCTAGTAACGCCGTTAGTGTAACAGGCAAATTGCGAATACCCTACACTATATAACTAGTCAGTTATTTTATTTATTTATGTATCTAGTGATTTATCCATTTATTTGATTGGTAATTAACGTCTTAATCAAGGGTATTTCACTTACTTGAAGACTTTGCATTGCCGGTGTATGGCTGGAAACCGAGAAGACACTGGGCAAGAACTACGCGATTTCCGCAGCCCCCAGTTACTTTCCTGATATACATACGGTCGGCATCGTCATAAATGAAAGACACCGTTTCACCCGACCATAATTATCAATTACGCAGAATCGAAATCTTATCTAAACGCAAATTAGGATAGGAAAAGATCAGCACATGAGGCTTCAAAATACATAAATGATATAATGGTCCTTTTAAATTAAAATAATATCACAAAAACACATTACCCAACGTTCCCGCCCGAGCATCCCAATACCAGGAATCCTGTATAACATTGGTCCTTTCTTTTAATTATTCGGTTTGAAAGACCTGTCTTATAGCTGGATATTCCCGGATGTTAAGTCTTTTTAATTAGTCCTATTATTTGATATGTAAATTTGAATACGATCGATCGAATAAGCCAAACATTAACGTCCAAACTAAACAATATAATCATTTCAAAGTCTAATATCATGTCCCTAATCTTGACAGAAATATATCAAGGCAGAAGAATAGGACTTTCGGAGAGTCTCTTGCTTCACTGATGACCCCATAAAGGTTCCAGTTGACTTAGCATGGCGTAACTGCTAGGCCAAATCGCCCTCTCCGGAACTCGAGTCCTCGACTTATCTCACTTAAAGTGCTGCTTCCAAGTATTGCCCCAATTTCCTTTTGACACTGAACGGAAATTTCGGTCAATTATCGTCCACCGAAGGTCTCGATGCACGAAAGACAAATCGAAATGTTCAATATAGAAGCAGAACGACCGCGGCAGGAACATTTCCGTTTGGGCGACGAGCTTTTCGCTTACAAATTGATAAAGTTACGCCAAAGAATGAACCGGAATCGTCTAGGCTAAAAGTTGCATCAATTCCGGTAACATTAGAGGATGAGATTCGAGATGTATTTTTTCTTCTTCTTAACGACCTTAAAGGCCCTTGCCACAGAAAGTGGACAAGTCTTATCGACCCTTGGCCCGGTCGCTATTGCGTGTCCTTTTGGGTTCGACTTCTAACCTGTCCAGGAAATATCCGGTTGATGATGGCCTTTTAATGAGTTTGAAGATTTATTCGAGTAAAGTATAGTGAACAGGTCAGGTTTCACGCTGGGAATTGGGATTGTTGCTGTTAGGAAGGGGGGTTGTTTATAAGCGGAGAGAACGAAAAACACCAATGACACGTGTTTTTTCCTTATATATATCATATAATTGTTATTACTGTCTAGATTGATTGAATGTGAAATGTGTGCCATATGTAGTGATTTTTACATATTGTCAACAAATCTTCAAATATCAAGCATTTTCTTGTTACATGGAAACAAACCAACACGACGTCAACGCTTGCTTCAATTTATCAATAATCAATAATAGGAAAAGCACAATAAAGTGTTCCAGGCAATAGCTCATTTCATCACCCGCTGTTATAGATTTTGATTAGTCTATATGTACTCTGT